>VZQC01005585.1:0-43120 GCA_009823505.1 Rhizomys pruinosus
GCCTTTGTCACCCATTGTGATAACTAATATAACTACACTCATCTGTCCTTCAGCGATTCAGTGCTGCCACCTGACGCCTACCCTGAGGTCCTGTTAAACCTATTATGTGTACATTTACTTTGTGCACGCGAGCAACAACTTCTCTAACTGTAATATCTGGCATAAGAAATAGAGCAAAAACAAAGCTTGTCAAATGTTCTGGTGTCTCTCTCAGTACTTTCCATCTTATAAACTCAGTGAAAGGCATGTCCTCTGGGTTCTCACATTGTTGCGAATGTGTTTTTACACTTCGAATCCACTTGAGCATGCCCATCTGCCTGACCCTCACAATCCCTTCATCAATACTAAGCCAAGGAATATCAGGCATCTCTAACTCGCTCTTAGTAGGCCATGTTTTAATAAATACTTCAGCCAACCATTCGAGTAAACTTTTAATGCCTTTTTTAACTGCTTGGCGCTTCCATGTTAAACATAGAATCTCTACTCAGTGGGTTCATATCGATAAATTCAGTCTGATCCAATTTTATATTCCTTCCACCATTATCCCACACTGTTAAAATCCATTCCCACACATATTCCTTAGGTTTTTGTGGGAATGAGTAGGCAAACTCATTAATTTATTTAGTGGTGTACAGCACCTCCTCATGGACTACACTTGCTATCTCACCTTTAGGGGCTTGCTTAGACTTCAATCTGGTTATAGGCCTGGAGGCAGCAATTGCTGGGCCCTGAGGGATATTAGCTCCCACTGGGAGGGGGAGATTAGTTTCCTCAGGAGAGGGTGGGGAGGAGGGATCTTCAGGCCGTGGATTCTCTGCTGGGGGTGGGGAGATTTACTCCTCAGATAAAGAAAATCACTCAATCCGAGGGTTCAAACTCCTCATCACTGTGGTTCACCCATGCATCTCCATCTCAAGTTTCGGGGTTCCACCCTTTCCCCACCAGTGCTCTCACTTTGACTGCTGACACTCTTCATGGCTGGGAATTAAATTTGCATTGTAAATGACCCAAAAGTATAATAAGGGCTCCAGCTTGATTTTCTGCCTCTTTGACTCTTTGGCTGCTGGAGAGAAGATTCTCTTCCAGAGCACACTTGGAAACTTTTTTTTTTATCCACTCAGACTGTGCTCCCTCCCTCTGACTCTCCCAAAGAGAAGAGCAGAACGATCATCAATGGCAAATAGCAATTGCAAAAGAGCTACACTAAGAGCCAGCTTCATGCTCAGGAGGGAGCACTACGTCTCCTCCTCGTGGTTTCTGGTACTCTACACAGTCAGAGAAACTTCTCTAGTTACAAACTATAGAAATGATCCCTGAAAGTATAGTCTTACACTTGGAAACTTTTATACTGTTCTTTCGAATCTGGACCTGGTCAGTTTTATCACTGAGCTCCTTATTTACCACTATCACTTTATGCAGAGTTGCTAGGAGCAACCAGGCAACATCATTATTTTCCTTATTTTTCTGCAATTTCTCAAACCTTTTATATATAGAGTCACTAAATTCCTTGCTACTCACAAGAGGTGAGTTAGGTGAGTCAAATGGATCTATCTTCATAATTACATGAAATAGTCTGCACCAAGGATTATCATTCCTCTTCATGCCACCAGGAGAGACTTCAGTAACTCTAGGCTTCATTGGGTTGGAGAGCTAGTTCCAGAAACAACCAAGCCCACTAAAGAAATTCATACTTTCAATTATGTTTCTCTAGAACCACTTCTGGTACCAAATCTGTATTAGTTAGGGTTCTCTAAAGAAACAGAAGCAACAGGACGAATATATAGTTATATACAATTTATTTATTGATTTGCTCACCTGACAGAGGTCAAGTAGTCCACCAGTAGCTGCGCCACACTGGAGAGGTTGAGAATCTAAGGAATTGCTCAGTCTGCAAGGCTGGATGTCTCAGTTGTCCCAATCTGGTGCTGAAGGCCCGATGGATTCCAGGAAATCTGCCTGTCTCAGTACATGCTGGGATCCAAAGGGTTGATCACAACAGCTAGACAAAGTCACCAGTGAGAGAGAGGCAAGCCACGGAGAAAAAAGGGACCATCTCCCTCTGCCATGGCATTTTATACTGCCTGCCAGCAGAAGGTAATACCCACATTTGGGGTGGGCCATCAAGGGTGAGGTAGTCCAATCCAAATATCATTTTTCTCTTATTTGTTCCTTATTCCAATCAAGTTGACACCCAGGATTAACCATCACAATCCCCTCCTCTAAAGGTTCCATGGGCAAAAAGTGTCTATTACTGGACAAGTTCAAGGTGGGGGCGGGGTTCAAGGTGTTTACTGCACTTATTTACAGAGCTTGATGACATGTTAAGGAAGGAATAATAAATCAACTGTGACCATAGAGTTAGGTAGGTGTGAGGACCAAGTTAGGTGTGAGGACCAAGCTGACTCCGTTTTAGCTTGGTCAGCTCCATCTTGGCCTAGAGTTCACCCCAGAGTATTAAAAAAGGACAAACAAAGGCATGGCATAGATAAATCATTCCTTTATTAGTAGAGTGATTTAACTTCTGCCAAAAAGCATACAGTTAAATGCTTTATGAGAACGAAAGGTCCAGACCAGGTGAAACAATAGAACAAAGAGTCCAGAGCAGGTGAATACATATAATAAAAAACTGATTGATCTGTACCCAAGATCCTATCAATCAGAGGAGGAGTCACCATGACTATGATGGAAACCCCTAACTGGGAATAAAAGCTAAGGGAAATTGGGTCTCAAAGCCGCTGCCCTCCAGTCCCATGGGAGTGTGCTCGGCCTGATGCGTCGTCTGCTCTATTCTGTCTGAGTTGTTAGTTGTTGTGGCTTCTTTTCTGCTTGCTTGTAAATAACACTCAATTAAACTTATATCTATAACTATTTGTAGCCCCCCGGCACCTTTCTTGTGTGAGTGTGGCGGATTGAGCCTAACAGTAGGACTTACTTCAAGGAGGTGAAAATGTACCTGAACATGGATTTGAAGATTTTACTCTGAATGAGTCATATACGAACAACATAAATTTCATTCCTAACTCCATGATAACTTGGAATCTTCTGATGTTGTACTCATATGTATGGCAGACATTACAAAGAGAGCTCAAGCCAATACCAGCATATATGTCTTTCAATGTCTAATTGATCATAATAGAGGGACCTGTCATCTGTCACATATCCCTGTAAATGGTAACTGGCCAGTTCAACAGCTTAATGAAGACTTACCCTGTTACAATAGATCAAGTTGCAGAATAAAGTATTATTATGGCTTACATAACGATTTAAAGTCTTTTCTGTCAACCAGTCTAAATTTACAGCAGGATCTAATATAGAAGAAAACCCAGGGCTGATGTGGTGAAGGAAGGATAAAAGCTTTGTGAGGCAGTGGAAGAACATGTGGGTTTAAGGAGGGAAGATTAAGTCTCATCTCCAGATCCTGCTTTTCAGCACTCTAAACGACATAGAGCAATTTACTGATAAAGGCTACACAAAGGAATATTTTTAACTGCCAAACAGATCCCAGTGTTCTAAGCTAATATCTTTTTCAGAAATTTCTTTGCACAGCGCTCCTTACCCGGGGTAGGTAAATGGAGAAAAAGAATCTGAATATTCTAATGAGAACCTTTCCTCCTGGTGCCCAGTGGTAGCTATTCATGGTTCCCAGTAGAGCTGTCATTTAAACATCCACTTTGGAAATTATACTGTGGCCACTAGTTCAGTAAAAATCAACTGAAAATACTCACCTGAGATCTGGGTCAAACATATACAGGGTTTGAGTGACTGATTATCTCTCTGTAAATCAAAAGAAACTTACACAGTTTTCTTTCTTTTGGTCTGCAGATGATCTTCATGAGTTTCCTTATCTGCTTGACTTCATGATCAGCCCTGAGTAAAGGTCTTATCAGATTTTCTGCTTTTCTCCCTGGAGATGAGAACAATTTTTGCAATTTTTTAACTTTTTGTTTATAATTATTATTTACTGTTTGTTTGTTTGTTTATTCGTGAATTTATTTATGTATTAATTTATTTATTTTAGTTCTTTCTCAGACAGGATTTTCTTGTTGCTGTAATTGCTTTGGAACTGGCTCTGTGGAAAACTTCAACCTTAATTTGACACAGGCTCACCTGCCTCTGTCTCCCTACTGCTGGTATCAAAGTTGTAGGCCACCACGCCCAGGTTCACAGACTTCTTTATTTATAGTGACATAAAGGTAGTGAATTTTAAGATGTTATTCATTGCTCTTCTTTAAGGTTCATATGTGTTTTGCATGTATGTATATCAGTACCCCAAGGTCATGTAACGGCCCCAGGAGTCAGAGGAGAACACTGGATCTCCTGAAACTGACCTACAGAAGGGTCTTAGATGCCAAGTGTGTTCTACCAACCAAACCCGGGTCCTCTGCAAGAGCAGCCAGTGTTCTTAAGCACTGAGCCATCGCCCAAGTCCAGATATGTGATATTTTAACAATTTGTGACTTTCTTGAGTTTATTTGGCCCGGTTAAACATTCTTGATTTTGCAAGATGACAATCCATTGAAAATCAAGAGTTAACATTGGCTGCTATGGATCAGGGACGTGAGCTAAGTTTTAATAGGTCAAGGTAATCCCCCTCTTAAAGACAGTGTTATATTATAAATGCCCAATCCCCTAATAAAATCAGGCATATGAGACCTAATAACTCCAGGAACATAATTTACTTCAGGAATTGCCAGGCTTGACTAACTGTTGGTATGTGGTGGGGTAGCAGCAACAGCACTTTCAGGATGGTGACTGAAGAAACCCCATTTATATCAATGGAGTGGGACCTCGGGTACAGAGGATGAGGTCAGAATCTTGACAGCCTCTGGAGGAAGTGGACATCTGTCTGTCCCTTCGAATTCTGAGAAGCCCAGATCAAACATTCCAGCCTTTAGATTATGATAAGGGAATGGGACAATCTTTTGTCTTCCATATGTGCTTCAGAAATGAGGGGAGACAAAGTCTCCAGGGTAAAGGGTGTAAGGCTGAAGGACTACAATCTGCTTTCCCATCTTCATTGCTCTTGGTGCCTGATATTTTTGGTCCAGATCAATAGTGACCAGTACTTACTGGACATTTTCTCTGCAACTGAAATACAAGCTGGTTGTGTCTTATATGAGTATACCAGTTCATGGACTTCACAGCACAAATAGGCATTGGGGGGAATCCTGTGTGCATTAGCAATTGGAAGGTCCCTCTCTAGGATCTCTAGAGAAAGAGAGGACCTGTACTCTATTTCTGAAGGATTGGGGAAAAGTTTTAGTGAACAGAGCTCCAGAATGAGGGCCAGTTATACTATTCTTGGCTCCAGAATGAGAGCCAGTTTTTGTACAACAGGCTGCAGAATGAGAGCCAGCATAACCATGAAAATACAAAAGCTGGTATTTTCTGGCTTGGCACAGTAAATCTGTCACCTATCTCTGAGATATTTTCTAATATGACACAATAGGTTCCTAACTTGGCACAGTAGGTCTCTCACCTATCTCTCTGGTAATAAGATATAAGATATTTCATTTTTCTCTTCTTTGGATTATAGTTTCCATTGGGGAATTGAAGCCCACACAGTTAGCTCAGGTAAATTAAGTTAGTTTGGGTGTTAAGGTCAGTTGATATTCTTGTCCATAGGAGGTCACTCATACCTTTTGCCTAGCTCTTTTTACCAGTTCCAAATATGTGAGGACAAAGTCAGGTCTTGCTTGACCCAAGCTTCCCTTTGAAGCATGAAAAGTTTCTCCTCTATATTGACTTTCCTCCCTTGAGTAGACACAGGTCTAATGAAGTCCCTTTAAGTGACTCTCAGGGACCTCCCTGGCCTGGTATGATTGGTGACTCACTGCCATAGGACATGTAGAATTGTGCCCATGCAGGATTCTAGAACTTAAGTCGACATTAGAGGGTAAGGACCAATAGATTGTCCTTTTAAATCCCTCTTGCCAAATAATTTTGGAGCTTTGAGTATGGCTGCTATACCTACAAGAAGATCATTTGAATTAATTTGGTATATTAATTTCTATATAATACCTAAGGAAAACTTGAACATTGACTTAAGCACTCTTTTTTTGACTGTGAATATTATTTCAACTTAAGCACTCTTAATAAATTCATTAATTGCTGTAGCAAAACATTCTGGCTAAAATTAAAAGCTCATGGTAGGAGTCTGGTGGTAGTAACTGCAACACAGGCTAGGAAAGGATGCTACTTACTGGCTTGTGTTACTGGCTCTTAATTGCTGTGGCAAAACACCCTGAATAATAGTAAAAGTTCATGGGAGGAGCCCAGGGGTAGTAACCACATCACAGCCTAGGAAAGGATGCTACCTATTGGTTTGTGTTGCTGGCTCTTATTCAGCTTTTTGTGTACAATATGGAAATATCTAGCCAAGGATGGCTTTACCCACAATGGGCCCAGGCCAGTCCAATGAACGAAATTATTGATACTTCTTAGGCTAGGTGTATCAATTTGACATTAAACCTATCCAGTAAATCCTACACTTTGTTCTTTAAGGTCCATAAAGGCCATTTAGGAGAATGGGTTTATAGAGTAAATGGATTTATAAAGTAGAATGGATTTATACCATGAAAGGCAGAATTTTTAACATAGCCCATGAAACAAACCCAAGATAAGTAAAGAGGCTAAAAGCAATACATTCTAGAACTATCTCAAATGAAGGCCATGTCGCTTGTCCCTAGATTTTGAATTATAGCTTTGAGAAGGAAAAGGGAGGCATTATCTCATACTTACAGCAAACAGGAAATACTTAAGCTCACACAAATTTATTTCATGCAGATTGTCCTGTGTGATAAAACCTAATTTTTCTTAAAAATATTAAGAGTATCATGTGCAAAGTACAACATATGTGTAAAACATTTTTAGCATGTATTCCTAATTCAATATTTACATATGTCTGTCTCACCTGAAGCTGCAACAGGTATGTACTGCCTGCAAGGGTATTGTCCACATGTTGCACAGTACTGAGAATCTCCAGCTGTGGAACACAATATCTTTGTTTTTTTTTGTTTTTTTTTTTTTTTTTTCCCATTCCTTTGAAGTGGGAGACAGCAGCAGTAATCCAGGAGGCCAGTCCTTCAGCAAGGGAGGTGTCCACTCTAGTCGAGTTCACGGTGACAATAGCCATACGAAGTTGGTTCATCAAGCTGTCAAATTCTCCAGTCCAATTACCTAAAAGATATCTAGACAATTGTTAGACAAATTTGCTGCCCTTGTGAAGTTTTGATATTGGATGCTGGTCACACATAGGCCAGGATATTTCAACTCACAGCCAAGCTGGGCTAGCTGCTATAGTTCAAATGTAGTAGAATTATTCCAAAAGGTAAAAAGGCTGTTAATTGTCCAGCGTACTCCCTGTGACTGGCATCCTGTCCAAGGGGGCAAAGCTGTTTCCCTCCGGCCAGTACAGAAGGGTGACCATTTAGGTTGAACTGGAATGGACATGTTGCCCTTTGGCTGAGAGATAGGCCATTGTCCCATTATCCAAGTAGCATTGGCCCTCCCAGGCGTATTAGGGGCATCAAACCATGCAGCAGTTTGATTATACATTTGAACACATTCTGAGCTGTCATTTATATTACTTACCTTATGGAAGCACAAGCTGCCACTTAATATGAAGCTTCTATTTTCATTAATGCTAGCTAGTTCTATTATCTAAAGGCAAATAGGGTACATCTAAAGATGGATTAGTACTAAAGAGGCGGGGAAAGAGTTTAGCATCATGACGAACTGGCATTGGCCTTGGGAACACCGACAGTATCCCCCAACGTGGTTCTGACTGAGTTGTCCAGATGATGAGTAAGTTGATCACAAGAATCTTCATGTCCTTTTATTTTTCTTGTCAGTCGTTCAGGTACCCAGATTGGGTTTTCTTCTTCCTGTGGAAAAACACAGATAGGTCCCCTGGATCTTATTAAAATAGGATCTGGGCCTTTCCATTTCCAGATAAAACATCCTTCCACTTACTAATTCCTTTTGTGGCATTGGCCATGAGTTGTGATGCCTCAGCTGCTGAACGCCATGATCAGTCCAAATTCAGAAAATTTAGAGTAAATAAGGTTACTGATCATCATTGTTTTTTTGGCATGGGAGGCACAAACCTCCATTCCCCCTTTTTGGTTTAATAACGTAAGCTGTTGCAGGGTGCGGTGTGCACGTTCCACAATGCCTTGTCCCTGCCAGTTATAGGGTAGACCAGTGAGATGGGTGACACCCCATTGTGTTGACAAAACTGTTTTAAACTGGTTGCCTATAGGCTGGTGCCATTATCAGTTTTGTAGTATTTGTGGTGGCCCCAAGTACTGCCAGGCTCGTCGAGGCAATGTTGTATGACATGAGTGGTTCTTTCTCCAGAGAGAGGAGTAGCAAAAAACAACTCCAGAACAGGTTATCTAATGGACACATGTAAATATTTAATCTGCCAAAAGAGAGCGATATGTGTCACATCCATTTGCAAATCTGTAGTGGTACGCAATCCATGAGATTGACACCTGTAGGGGGGTAGGTAAGAACTCAGCAAAATTATGGCATTGAAGGACTATATTGCGGGCCTCATTGCGGGTTAAAGAAAAGGCTTTCGCAGGGTCTCAGAGGTCACTATGAAACTGAGAGTGAAACTTAGCAGCCGCTTCCAGTGGGCTAAGTACAGCAAAGGTGGCGCTCTGGTGGCAAGATCAGCCTGTTGGTTGCCTAATGCGCATGGGGCCAGGCAGACCTGAATGTAGCACAGGATGTGCGTAATGTACACGGGGCATGACTAGAGAGAAGTTCATTTTGTATTCTTGAGAAAATAGAGGCAACAGTGCTTGGAAGTTCTAATCAATCCCACAGTTTCAAGGAGTTTACTTGCATTTACACATAGCTGGAGTCAGAGACATATTAAGAGGGCCAGGGAATATTTTTAATACCTCAAGCACTACTTGGCATTCTGTTAATTGTGGAGAGGTGTAATTAAACCGTCTACTGGTTGTATGTCCTTCATGCACATAGGCTCCCACCCCATTTTTAGAACCATCTGTATACACTGTAGTGCCCTCTTTTATTGGTTGGGACTGAGTGACCTTGGGAAACACTAGGGACTGACTCTTGGCAAAACTTAACACTGGGTGTTTTGGGTAATGATTGTCAAATTTTCCTACAAAGGTTGTTGCCAGAATTGCCCAGTAATCATTGGTGGCTGCAAGTATTTGCAGCTGTTCTGTAGTATATGGGATAATTATCTTTTGTGGCTGCGACCCAAAATGAGTNACTCATTTTGGGTCGCAGCCACAAAAGATAATTATCCCATATACTACAGAACAGCTGCAAATACTTGCAGCCACAATGATTACTGGGCAATTCTGGCAACAACCTTTGTAGGAAAATTTGACAATCATTACCCAAAACACCCAGTGTTAAGTTTTGCCAAGAGTCAGCCCCTAGTGTTTCCCAAGGTCACTCAGTCCCAACCAATAAAAGAGGGCACTACAGTGTATACAGATGGTTCTAAAAATGGGGTGGGAGCCTATGTGCATGAAGGACATACAACCATAGACGGTTTAATTACACCTCTCCACAATTAACAGAATGCCAAGTAGTGCTTGAGGTATTAAAAATATTCCCTGCCCTCTTAATATTGTCTCTGACTCCAGCTATGTGGTAAATGAAGTAAACTCCTTGGAAACTGGGGATTGATTAGAACTTCCAGCACGTTGCCTCTATTTTTCAAGAGATACAAAATGAACTTCTCTCTGATCATGCCCCGTGTACATTATGCACATCCGTGCTCATTCAGGTCTGCCTGGCCCCATGGCATTAGGCAACCAACAGGCTGATCTTGCCACCTAGAGCTGCCCCTTTGCTGTACTTAGCCCGCTGGAAGCGGCTGCTAATTTTCACTCTCAGTTTCATGTGACCTCTGAGACCCTGCGAAAGCGCTTTTCTTTAACCCGCAATGAGGCCCGCAATATAGTCCTTCAATGCCATAATTTTGCTGAGTTCTTACCTACCCCCGTACAGGTGTCAATCCAGTGGATTCGACCACTACTAGATTTGGCAAATGGATGTGACACATATCGCTCTTTTGGCGATTAAAATATTTACATGTGTCCATTGATACCTGTTCTGGAGTTTGTTTTTGCTACTCCTCTCTCTGGAGAAAGAACCACTCATGTCATACAACATTGCCTAGAAGCCTGGAGTCTTGGGGCCTACCACAAATACTAAAAACTGATAATGGCCCAGCCTATATGGCAACCAAGTTTAAACAGTTTTGTCAACAATGGGTGTCACCCATCTCACTGGTCTACCCTATAACTGGCAGGGACAAGGCATTGTGGAACGTGCACACCGCACCCTCAAAGCTTACGTTATTAAACAAAAAGGGGGAATGGAGGTTGTGCCTCCAATGCCAAAAAACAATGATATCAGTAACCTTATTTACTCTAAATTTTCTGAATTTGGACTGATAATGGCCGTTCAGCAGCTGAGCATCACAACTCATGGCCACACACAAAAGGATTTAGTAAATGGAAGATGTTTATCTGGAAATGGAAAGGCCCGGATCCTTTTTAATAAGATCCAGGGGACCTATCTGTGTTTTTCCACAGGAAGAAGAAAAACCCAATCTGGGTACCTGAACGACTGACAAGAAAAAAAAAGGACATGAAGATTCTTGTGATCAACTTACTCATCATCTGGACAACTCAGTCAGAACCACGTTGGGGGATACTGTCGGTGTTCCCAAGGCAATGCCAGTTCGTCATGATCTAAACTCTTTCCCGCCTCTTTAGTACTAATCCATCTTTAGATGTTACCCTATTTGCCTTTAGATATAGAAATAGCTAGCATTAATGAAAATAGAAGCTTCATATTAAGTGGCAGCTTGTGCTTCCATAAGGTAAGTAATATAAATGACAGCTCAGAATGTGTTCAAATGTATAATCAAACTGCTGCATGGTTTGATGCCCTAATACGCCTGGGAGGGCCAATGCTACTTGGATAATGGGACAATGGCCTATCTCTCAGCCAAAGGGCAACATGTCCATTCCAGTTCAACCTAAATGGTCACCTTCTGTACTGGCCGGAGGGAAACAGCTTTGCCCCCTTGGACAGGATGCAGTCACAGGGAGTACGCTGGACAATTAACAGGCTTTTTACCTTTTGGAATATTCTACTACATTTGAACTATAGCAGCTAGCCCAGCTTGGCTGGAGTGAAAATACCTGGCCTGTGTGACCAGCATCAATATAAAAACTTCACAAGGGCAGCAAATTTGTCTAACAATTGTCTAGATATCTTTTAGGTAATTGGACTGGAGAATTTGACAGCTTGATGAACCAACTTCGTATGGCTATTGTCACCGTGAACTCGACTAGAGTGGACGCCTCCCTTGCTGAAGGACTGGCTTCCTGGATTGCTGCTGCTGTCTCCCACTTCAAGGAATGGGCAGGGGTGGCAGGGTTTGGCCTATTTCTATGTGGAGGGATTATAATTATGCTCTGGATTATGTGTAGGCTCCGTGCCCAGCATCAGCGCGATAAAGTAGTCATTGCACAGGCCCTTGCGGCTTTGGAAGCAGGCTCCTCCCCAAACATTTGGCTTAGTATGCTGGAGAAGTAGTCAATGACGGGTAAGACCTGCTGCAAGTATTACCAACCTAAGAGAGGGAACAGACCAAAAGCTGTCTGTCCACCCCATGACGGGTAAGGAATACCTCTGCAGAGGCAACCTAAGACAGGCATTCTCCCAGCCAATTTTAATAGAGTCTCTGACAGGTCATGAGGCCCAGAGACCTTGCTATTAAAACAGAAAGGGGGAACTGTTGGCAGCCTACCACACAAACAATGTGTGCTGTACCACGCCCTAAGATGGCGCCGACTTCCTGAGTCACTAGAGCAACAACAAGCCGCTTCCTGCCGTTGCCTTTGCATTGGACAAACTGTGCATGACTACTACTCTCCGAGCCCACGCTCTCCGAGCCCACGCTCTCTGAGCCCGTGCCTTGGGCATGCTAATGAGGCATCAGGGCACTGCACCAATCCAGAGCATACACGAGCCCTCTGGACTGCTATATAAGCAGTGCTTCTGCCCCATTTCAGGGTCCTTCTCACAAAAGAGCTGTGTGCACAATAAATACTGCTGCAGAAGAATCCTGTTGTCTGCGTGAAGTTCTTGCCAGCGAGACTACTGCGCGGGACACTCCCCTTGCTTCTTTGATTTGTTCTTTATATTCTTTGATTTCTTTGAGTATGTCTATGACTGTTCTTCTAAGGTCCATGTCTTGTTTTCCTTCTAGGAAGATTTCATTGTAGGGATGGTTCTTCTATAGTACTGGTAGAGTTTGGTGTGGATTTATCATGGTCTTTTCCCATGTTATTTTTTCATTGTGGCTTTGGCATGTGTGTTTATTTTTTTGTTTAGATTCTGGTGCTAGTCTCAGATGTTACTGTGGAGGATTGATTGGTCACTTGCTGTGCTTCCTGACATTCAGTTCCTCTACATTGGGTGTGCAACCTAGAATCACTATGTGCCCACTGGATTGTCTGCACCATAACTACACCAGCTTATTGGATACTCTGTATCAATATTCTGTGGGGTGGGGGAGGGGGAGGGGGTGAAAGGGAGGGGGACGTTTGCTCCCTTAGCCCAGGCACTGGCCCCCTGAGGCTAGGCCAGATGGCTTAGCATAGCTGGTTGACTCCAGCCATGCCAGTCATTTGGGAGGCAGGGCGTGGCATACCCCTAGTCCCTGAGGCATACCTCTGGTGCTGATGTGCAGTCCGAAGTTTCCCAGCCCACTTGAGCTTCCACTGGGTTCTTGCACAGCTGGCTTAGCTGAACTGTTTTATTTCTAAGGCAAGGTGGTATTTTGCCAAATTCATTAGAGTAAAAGAATGGCTTTTCTTTTTTTTCTGATTTCTTTTTTTTTTTTTTACTCTTTAATTTTTTTTCTTTGTTAGGCTGAAAAATGTCATGTTTTCCTTGGGAATTATTTGAAGGCTCCTCCTTGGCAAGCTCAAACAACTATCAGTCCTGCCCTTGTGCTCCACACTGGGGTCTTCCCTTCCCATGGTCACCAAATGAGGTCCAGTAATCACCACATCCTCTCTGGATCTTCCTGTACTGGTCTCCATGATACAGACTAGGTAGTCCAACAATGACAGCCTATACTCTGATAAGGCTGAAACCCCAGTAGTTGCTCAGTCCACAAGCTAGATGACTTAGCAGTCCCCATCTGGCACTGAAGGTTTGGAGGATTCTTGGAGAGACATGAATCTTCAGTCCATATTGGAAGGTTGAAAAGCTGTGTCTCATGTCTTTGAAGGATGGCAAAATCCATGGCAGCCACAGGGTAGCTGCACTTGATAGTAAGAATTGAAGACAGGCAAAACAACAGTGCTTTTCATGTTTTTACTAAGATCTCAAATTTTCTATCTGAAGTACAATTTCTCAGGCCTTACTGATTATTTATTTCTAGTTATACTTTCCTTTTGGATGTTTAAGGCCACATAGCACAGATTAACCAAGGTTTTTGTTTTCTTAAGGTCAGTTGAGGATCTGGTCCTCAGGGGTCACTCAGGTTTTGGGGTGGGGAGGGAGCCCCTGGCTCATTTTGGCTTTTCATTTACCAGTTCCATCCATTTGAGGACAAAGTCAGGTCTTGCTAGACCAGGCTTCCCTTTTGGAAGCATGAGCATACATTCCTCTTTATAGACTGGACACTGGCTGAAGGCCCATCAGTGGATCTCCAAGACCTCCCTGCACAGGAACACTGGTGATGACTCACATTTGCAGCACATTTCAAGAGATGCCCCCATGCATAGTCCCCTGGGACTTAGTTGACCTCTGAGGGCAAGGAACAAAGTTATCCCTTAAGTTCCTAGGCCAAATTAGTATGGGCATTAAATATGGTCATTAAGCATCCAGAAAATCTAAGTTACACCAGCCCGATACTTTAATCTAATCATTGTATAATAGTTTAGAAAACTCTTGGGCCAAAGCTCAAGCAGCCTTGTATAGGAAATACTAAGAAGCACTCCCATAAAATAAATACTGTGGTTAGACACTGTCATGACACTAGTTTTTTTCTCATTCTTTTGATTTTATGTTAGTCTAAAATATGCATCCAT
The DNA here is from genome assembly GCA_009823505.1 of Rhizomys pruinosus. Taxonomy (NCBI): domain Eukaryota; kingdom Metazoa; phylum Chordata; class Mammalia; order Rodentia; family Spalacidae; genus Rhizomys; species Rhizomys pruinosus. The sequence continues at coordinate 14,118 of VZQC01005585.1, forward strand.
ACCCTCCACCCATATACCAAAATTCCAAAGTCAGAAAATAAATGTTAGGTTAATCCTAGATCCTGATAAGGGATTCATGATATAAGAGCACAGTTGTTTTCAGATCTCAAGGAACATAACATGCTCAGTTTGCCTTCCAACTAGTTACTTGGTGCTAGCATCCACAGAGGAGGGCTATGTTACTTCACTTAATATAATATCTTCTAGGTCCATCCATTTACCTGCAAAGTTCAGGATGTTATATTTCCTTACTGTTGCATAGAACTCTGTTGTGTTGATGTGCCACATTCTCTCTATCCACTAGTCAGTTGAGGGGCACGGGTTGGTTCCAATTCTTTGCTATTGTGAAGAGAGCTGCAATAAACATGGCTGTACATGTATCACTGGGGTAGGATTAGTCTTGTGAGTATATACCCAGGAGTGGTATGACTGGGTCAGGTGGTAGGCTCATTTTCAGTTTCTTGAGAGTTCTTCATACTGCTTTACCTAGGGGTTGTACGAGTTTACATTCCAACCAACAGGAGATGAGTGTTCCCCTTTCCCCATAACCTCTTCAGCACTTGGTATCATTTGTTTTCTTGATCCTAGACAGTCTTATTTGAGTGAGATGATATCTTAAATTGGTTTTAATTTGCATTTCCTTAATTATTAGCAATGTTGAACACTTTTTAAGATGTTTCACACCCATCTTTGCTTCTTCAATTGTGAAGTCTCTGTTCAACTCTTTACTCCATCTTTTGAGTGAGTCGTTTGTTTTCTTCTTTACTTTTTGAGTAGTTTATATATTCTATAAGTTAATACTCTGTCAGATGTATCAGTGTTGAAGGTTTCATCCCAATCTGTGGGTTTGCACTTCACCTGCCTGATCGTTTCTTTTGTTGTACAGAAGCTTTTGAGTTTAATGAGGTCCCACTAGTCAACTGTCGACCTTATTTCCTGAACAGCTGCTGTCTGATTTAGAAAGTCTTTTCCTATGCCTATGTCCTGTAGGTTGCTGCCAAATTTTACTTCTATAACCTTCAGAGCTTCAGGTTTCATGTTGAGGTCTTTGATCCATTTGGAATTGTTTTTTGTATAGGGTGAGAGGTAGGAGTTTAATTTTATTCTTCTACAAGCGGTGATCCAGTTTTGCCAACACCATTTGCTGAAGAAGCTGTCTTTCCTCCATTGTGTCTTCTTGGCCCCCTTGTCAAATATGAGGTGGCTGAAATTGTATGTGCTCAATTCAGATCTTAAGTTTTGTTCCATTGGTCTACAGGTCTGTTTTTGTGCTGGTGCCAAGTTGTTTTTATGACTATAGCCCTGTAGTATAGTTTGAAGTCTGGTATAGAGATCCCCCCCCACCTCGTATTCCTCTTTTCACTCACGATTGCTTTGGCTGTTTGGTATCTTTTGTTTTCCCATATGAAATTAAGGATTTTTTCCAAGCCTGTAAAGAAACTCTTGGGGATTTTAATTGGGATTGAATTGAATTGGTATATTAATTTGGATAGAACGGACATTTTTACTATATAAATTTTTCCAATCCATGAGCTTGGGAGGTCTTTCCATCTTTGGACATCTTATTCAATTTCATTCTTCAGGGGTTTAAAATTTTTGTTGTAGACATCTTTGGTTAGGATTGTTCCCAGGTATTTTATTGTTTTTGAGGCTACTGTGAGTGGGAAGGTGTGCTTGTATTCCTTCTTCAGTTGCTTGTTGTTGGTGTAAAGAAAGGCTACTGATTTTTCTAGGTTAATTTTGTATCCCACCACTTTACTGAAAGTCTTTACCATTTCTAGGAGTTTTCTGGTGGAGATTTTAGCATCCTTCAGGTAAACAGTCATCATCTATAAATAAGGATAGTTTGACTTCTTCTTTTCCAATTAGTACTTTTAAAATATCCTTTTCTTGCCCTATTGCCCTAGCAAGCATTTTAAGCACTATATTAAAGAGGAGTGGCAATAGGGGGCAGCCTTGCTGGGTTTCCACATTTAAAGGGAATGTTTCTAATTTTTCTCCATTTAGTATGATGATGGCTGTGGGTTTGTTGTATATGGCTTTGATTATATTTAGGAACATTCCCTTCAGTCCAATTCCCTCTAGAACTTTAAGCTTGAATTTTGGATTTTGTCAAAAGCTTTCTCTGCATCAATTGAGATGATTGTGTGATTTTTATCTTTCAGTCCATTTAAGTTTTTTATGATATTTATTAATTTTCATATGTTGAACCATCCCTGCATCTCTGGAATAAATTGAACTTGGTCATAATGATCTTTTTGATGTGTGTCTGTATGCAGTATGCAAGTATTTTTTCTTATTTGTTACTTTTATTTTTATTTTTTAATACAATATTTTATTGGTGTTTTGTGTATTTCATACATCATTTCTTAGTCCAATTTAGACATGCTCCCTTTTCCATGTCCCTCATCCCAACCCAGTTCATGCATTCTGCCATACATATATTGCATATTTTTCTCAGTCTTTTTAAAGTTTTTCTCTGGAGAGGTTTATTGTTTGGGCAGAAGTTAACTGTTTCAGTCAGTTCTTTGACCCAGTCTTTTTGTCACAAAATATGACTATATATACATCACATATACACCAAAATTACAACCTTTGAAAACAAACTATATACTAATTCCAAAATATGTTTAGGGATTCACATTTTTTCCATTTAATTTTATATTACTCTAATATATGAATACATACTCTCCATACATATACCACAATTACAAAGTCTAAAAATAAGTGGTTAGTTAATTCTAAGAGCCCATTATGGAATTCACATTATAACAGCATAGTTGCCTTCTGATAAAAGAAATATAACATTAACTTTTCTCAGCTTGCCTTTCAACTATGGATTTAGTGCTAGCATCCACTAATGAGGGATACCATTCATAGTTTGTTTTTCTGGGTTTGTGTTACTTCACTTAGCATAATAGCTTCTAGTTCCATCCATTTACCTGCAAAGTTCATGATGTCATCTTTCTTTACTGCTGCATACAATTCCATTGTGTACTCGTACCACATTTTCTCTATCCACTCATCAGTTGAGGGAGACTGGGGCTGCTTCCAGCTCTTTGCTATTGTGAAGAGGGCTGCAATAAACACAAGTGTGCATGTATCTCTGCAATAGGATGAGTCTTGTGGGTACATACCCAGGAGTGGTATGACTAGGTCAGGTGGTAGGCTCATATTTCAGTTTTTTGAGAGTTCTCCACACTGCTTTCCATAGGGGTTAAACAAGTTTGCATTCCCACCAGCAGGGGATGAGTGTTCCCCTTTACCCACAACTTCTCCAGCATTTGGTATCCTTTATTTTCTGGATCATAGCTAGTCTTACTGGAGTAAGATGAAATCTTAAGGTTGATTTAATTTGCATTTCCATAAGTATTAGCAATGTTGAACACTTTTTAAGATGTTTCACAGCCATCTTTGCTTCTTCATTTGTGAAGTCTCTGTTCAGTTCTTTACCCCATCTTTTGAGTAGGCCATTTGTTTTCTTCCTGCTTTGTTTTTTTAGTAGTTTATACACGTTTGATGTTAATTCTCTATCAGATGTATCACTGGTGAAGATTTCCTCCCACTCTGTGGGTTTTCTCTTCACTTCTTGGATTTTTTCTTTTGCTGTACAGAAGCTCTTGAGTTTAATGAGGTCCCATTTGTCAATTGTTGACCTTATTGTTTGTGCAGCTGCTGTCTGATTTAGAAAGGTTTTTCCTATGCCTGTGTCTTGTAGTTTACTACGAACGTTTTCTTCTAACATTTTTAAAGTTTCAGGTTTCAAATTGGCGTATCTGAATCAATAAATGTCATAAAGTACATAAACAGACTGAAAGACAAAAACTATAGTGTCGTCTCAGTCGATGCAGAAAAGACCTTGGACAAAATCAGCATGCCTTCATGTTTAAAGTCCTGGAGGGAATTGGACTAAAGGCAACATTCCTCAACACAATTAAAGTCACGTACAATAAACCCACAGCCAGCATTATTCTAAATGGGGACAAACTAGAAATGTTCCCCTTAAAGTCAGGAAGCCAGCAAGGCTGCCACCTATCCCCACTCCTTTCAATATAGTGCTTGATATGTTCCCAAGAGCAATAAGACAAGAAAAGGAATACTGAGGACTACTAATTGGAAATGAGGAAGTCAAAGTATCCCTTTTTGTAGATGACATGATAGTTTATCTAAGGGAGCCCAAGAACTCCACCAGAAGACTTCTAGCAACCTTCAACAGCTTCTGTAATTTGGTGGGATACAAAATTAACTTAGAAAATTTGGTAGCCTTTCTTTTTTTTTTTTTTTTTTTTTTTTTTTTTGGTCTTTTTGAGACAGGGTCTCCCTGTAGCCCTAACTGGCTTGGAACTCACTCTGTAGACCAGGCTGACCTTTCTTTATGCCAATAACAAACAATTGGAGAAGGGAATACAAGGAGACTTTCCAACTCACAGTAGCCTCCAAAAAATAACTTATCTAGGAAAAAACTTGACCAAATGCACCAAAAATCTCTACAGAGAATATTTTAAATCCCTGAAAAGGAGATAGAAGAAGATACTGGAAGATGGTAAAACCTCCCATACTCATGGATTGGAAGAATCAATATAGTAATAATGACCATCCTACCCAAGGTAATATACAGATTCAATGCAATCCCAATTAGAATCCCCATGAGCTTCTTCACAGACCTATAAAAAATCCTAAAGTTAATATGGAGAAACAAAAGATCCCACATAGCCAAAGAAACCCTGAGCAAAAAGAGCAATACAGGGGGAGTGCCATATCAGACTTCAAACTGTTTTACAGGGCTATAGTTTTAAAAAAACATCCTGGTATTGGCACAAAACAGGCCTGTAGATCAATGGAAAAAAATTGAGGATCCAAACCTGAGCACATCCAATTTCAGCTACCTTATATTCGACAAAGGGTCCAAGAAAATTCAATGGAGAAAAGATAGCATCTTCAGCAAATGGTATTAGCCTAACTGGATCACCACTTCTAGAAGAAACTAAACTCCTACCTCTTGCCATGTACAAGTATTGTTCTGAGAACTTTTGCATCTATGTTCATTAATGATTTGGGTCTATAGTTCTCTTCTTTGGTTGTATCTTTGCCTGATTTTGGTATGAGAGTGATGCTGGCTTCATGGAAGGAATTTGGGAGCTCTCCTTCTGCTTGGATCCTTCTGAACAGTTTGAGTAATAATGGTTGTAATCTTTAAATGTTTCATAGAATTCTGCCGTGTAACCACCTGGGCCTGGTCTTTTTTTAGTTCGGAGGTTTCTTATTCCATTTTCAATTTCTTTGTATATTATGGGTCTATTTAAGCTGTCAATCTCTTCTTGGTTAAGCTTCAGTGATCCTAGGATTTCAGATATTCATCCATTTCTCTTAAGTGTTCAAACTTAGTAGAGTATAGGTTTTTGAAGCATTCTCATATTTTTGACTGGATCTTTTCATTGTCTTTTGTGATATTCCCCTTTCATCACGGATTATATTGATTTGGAGTTTCTCTTTCTTTTGGTTAACTGGGCTAGATGTCTGCCTATCTTGTTTATTCTTTCAAAGAACCAAATTTTGGATTCATTGATTTTTTTTGTATTGTTTCTTTTGTTTCTATTTCATTGATTTCTGCTCTGATTTTTGTTATTTCTTCTTGTCTACTGCATTTAGGGTTCCTTTTTAGTTGTCTCTCAAGTGTTTTTAGCTGAAGTTTTAGATCATTTATTTGTGCTCTTTCTGGTTATTTTTTTAAATGTAGGCACCCAGGACTATAAACTTCCCTCTTAGGACTGCTTCTAAAGTATCCCATAGGTTTTGTTGTGTTGTATTTTCTTTTTCATTTAGTTCCAGGAATGCTTTTCTTTCTTTATTTCTTCCTTGACCCATTCATTATTCAGGAGTGTACTGTTTAGTCTCCATGTGTTTTTGTCAAAATTAGGGCTTATTCAGGTGTTGATATTGAGCTTTATTGTGCTGGGGTCTGATAGAATGCATGAAATTATTTCAATCTTTTCATTTTTGTTGAGGTGTTTTTTTCTGTGTCCCAGTATATGGTTGATTTTAGAGAATGTTCATGGGGTGCAGAGTAGAAAGTGTATTCTCTGTTATTCAGGTGGGATATTCCATAGATGTCTGTGAGGTTCATTTAGTGTATAGTATCATTCAGTTCAGATGTCTCTCTGTTTATTCTTTGTCTGTTGACCTATCCAAAGTGCTCAGTGGGGTATTGAAGTCCCCTACTATGAGTGTGCTAGGGTTAAGAGTCTGTGCCTTGTGTTCATGGAGAATTGTCTTTATAAAGTTCGGTGCATGAGAGTTTGGTGCATATATATTTATGATTGTGAAACCTTCATGGTTAGTTGTTCCTTTGATAAACATGTAATGGCCCTTTTTTCCTCTTCTGATTTCTTTTACTTTGAATTCTATTTTGTCTGATTTTAAAATAGCAACTCCTGCTTCCTTTTTGGAATTTGCTTGGGATATTTTTCTCCATCCTTTCACCTTAAGTTGGTGCCTATCCTTGAGGGTGAGATGGGTTTCTTATAGATAGCATATAGATGGATTCTGTTTCCTAGTCCATTCTCCCAGTCTATGTCTTTTGATTGGGGAGTTTGATGCATTAATATTTAATGTTATAAATTGAAAGAAGTGTGTTGCTTCCTTTCACCTTATTATGCATTGTATTTTTCTCTAGGTTTCTATTTCTGCAATTATGCTTTTATTGATTTCTCTTTCTAGGTGCCTGGGTGTATTACTTTGGGGAAATTTTCATCTGTTACTCTGTGGAATATCTGATTGATACCATTCTTTTGCGATTCTTCTCCTTCCTCTATCCTTATGATTCAGCGGTCTTATCATCTTTTCATAGTGTCTCACATTTCCTGGTTGTTCTAATCTTGTGTATTTTAAAATTTTTCATAATCTTTACTTGAGCTTTTTAGTTGGTCTATATTATCTTCCAAGTCCGATATTCTTTTTTCTGCTTCCTCCATTCTATTTCTGAGGCTTTTTCCCATTGTTTCCTCTTGATTGCATGAGTGTTCAATTTCCTTTTTCATTTCATCCTGTGATTTCTAGTATTTCCACTTCCTTTTGGTGCTTCTCAATATCTTCCCGTAGCTCCTTGCTTAGCTGGTTGGTTTCTTTTTTTATTTCGGCATGGAATCTTTTCAGTGCTTCCACTTCTTTCTGGAGTTGTCATTCTCTCCCTCTAGTTTTTTCTAATATTTTTCTTTCTTTTCCCTCTAGGTCCTTCTTTAGTTTTTCCTTCTCTCTGTTTAGTTCTCTGCATTGATCTTTATATTCTTTATGTTCTTTGAATATGTCTACAATTGTTCTTCTAAGATCTGTGTCCTGGGTTACCTTTAGGGAGATCTCATTGTAGGAATCTTCAATAGGGTTGGTAGAATTTGGTGTGGAATTATTCTGGGCTTTTCCCATGTTGATCTTTCGTTGTGTTTTTTGGCAAGTGAGTTTGTGTGTGTGTGTGTGTGTGTGTGTGTGTGTGTGTGTGTGTGTTTGTAGTCTGATGTGAATCTCAAATTTTTTTTCACTATTTTGAAGGCTTGCTTTGCTTGCTTCCTTGAGATGCCTTCATTTATTTTTTTATTTTTTTTAATATTTTATTTATTTATTTATGTGTATGAATGTATTGTCTGCATGTAGGTTTGTGCACCCGTGTCATGCAATGCCACGGAGGTCAGAAGAGGGTGTCGGATTCCCCTGGAACTGGAGTTCTCCTGGAATTGGAGTTACGGACGGTTCTCAGCCGCCATGTGGGTGCTGGGGATCGAACCCGGGTCCTCTGTAAGAGCAGTTGGTGCTCTTAACCGCTAGGCCATCTCTCCAGCCCAGAGATGCCTTCATTTATTTTCTCCTTGTTTATAGGTGTTGACTTGTCTAGGTTTCAGGCTTTCAATTTTGGTTGTATATTGGAAGTCTATCTCACTCTTCCCTTTCTGTTCTGAAGGTTCTTCTGGTAGGTAACAGCCCAGTTAGTACCCTGCTGAGCACTGTGCTAACTCTACTTCCTGCCAGCCAGTCCCTCTAGGTTGTTTGTAAAGCTTGGTGTTTCAGGACTGGAATTGTCTCAAGCTCACTGTTTCATTTATTGCCTTGTGCCCTGGAATCGCTACTGTGGTCCCACTTGGACACTCTCTCCACAATTCCAGTTGGGGGGTGGGGGTGGAGCAAGTAGCTCACTTTGCCCCAGTACTCTCTGCTTTGCGTGGTTTGCTGAAATTCCCCAATCTGAGTTCTGTGCACTCACTGCAATCTTTTTACAAATTCTTAGATACAAAAAAATAAATGTGGGGCAAATAAACAAGAAAAAAATCATAATAGGATAAACCATCGATTGGAAATGAAGTTAATAAAAGAGGTACAAAACATCTAAAAACCACAAACTAGTAACAGCACAACATTCTGAGAGAAATCAGAGACTAAATAAATAAACATATAGTTGTGTATTTCATTAATTACAAGATTACTGTAAAATGTAAAACCCTGAAACTCATGTAAAACTCAGTGTGACTATAAAATCTCAATGCAGTTTTTAAGAAAGTAATAAAACATGATGAAAAAGATGTTGGAGGATTTCTACTGTATGGTTACAATCTTAGTATAAGACTACTAAGTAAAATGGTGGGGTGTATCAATAAATAGTTCTACAGAGGAAAGAGGCAGTCCAGAAGCAGATCTATATGCAGGTTACTTTCATTAATGATCCCAGGGCAACTGAATAAATAGGGATCATCTCTTCAATAAAAGGATTACAGTGCGGCTCCACTTCTCATTCACAGACAAGCCAAAAGTATTTTGTCAAAGATACATTTTTGTGATTTGAAATACACACAACTTTTCAAAGAAGACACTGAAAGCACTATCCATCAAATAAAATAATAAACAAAACTTTGTTAAAATCATTTCTCCAGCTTTTTTTAAAAAAAATTAAAGTATAATAGACAGTGTGGTGGCGCATGCCTTTAATCCTAGCACTTGGGAGGCAGAGGCAGGCAGATCTTTCTTTGTGAGTTCAAGGCCAGCCTGGTCTACAGAGTGAGTTCCAGGACAGCTGGAGCTACAGGGAGACCCTGTCTCGAAAAGACCAAAAAAAAAATTAAAGAATAAGAAATAGTACAAACTGAGAAAATACTATGCATGTAGTTTTAAAAGACAAGATTTTGGGCCAGGCATGGTGGTGCATGCCTTTAATCCTAGCACTCAGGAGGCATAGACAGGTGAATCTCTGTGAGTTCAAGGCCAGCCTGGTCTACATAGAGAGCTCCAGGCCAGTTGGGACAAAAGGGAGACCCTGTCTCAAAAATATACACAAAAAAGTTGATTTAAAATATTGGGCCCAGCCACTATGGAAAGCAGTGTAGAGAACCCTTGGGAGACTCGGAATGAGCTTGCCACCTGACCCAGTCATACCACTCCAGGGTATATACCCACAAGACTCATCTTACTGCAGAGATACATGCATAGCCATGCTTATTGCAGCTCTCTTCACAATAGAAAACAGCTGGAACCAACCCAAGTGGCCTTCAACTGACTAGTGGATAGAGAAAATGTGGTACATCTACACCATGGAGTTCTATGCAGTGGTAAAGAAAGATGCCAGAAAAACAAAAGAAGAATGGTATCCCACATCTGTGGGTGCTAGTACTAAGTATCTAGTTGTAAGACAAACTGAGCAACGTTAATGTTATATTCCTCATGATCTAAAGACAACTGTGCTCCTACATTGTGAATCTCTAAACAGGTTCTAGAGCTGACCTAACATTTATTTTCAGACCTTAGGTTTTTGGTATATGATGGAGGGAATGTGTGCATCTTTTAGAGTAATATAGGATTAAAATGGAAAGATGTGAATCAAGAAATATGATATAGAAATAACATACAGTTTGTTTCCAAAGGATACAATTTTAATATAGGTGCAATGTAACAGGCTGGTGCAATTTAGCCTTTCTAGGTGCTTAACGACCATACTTAACATCCATACCAATTTGATCAAGGGACCTAAGGGACAACTTTGTTCCCTTTCCTCAGAGGTTAACCAAGTCTTAAGGGATTATGCATGGGGGGATTTCTTGAAATGTCTTGCAAATGTGGGTCACCAGTCTTCCTGTTCAGGGAGGTCTTGGAGAGCCACTAATGGGACTTCAGCCAGTGTGCAGTCTATAAAGAGGATAAAGAGGAAAGTCTGCTCATGCTTCAGAAAAGGATGCCTGGTCTAGCAAGAACTGATTTTGTCCTCCAGTGGATGGAACTGGTAAATGAAAAGCCAAAGGGATCAAGGCACTTACACCTCCCCCCTCAAAAAAAAACCCCTGAGTGACCCCTGAGGACCAGATCCTCAACTGACCTTGAGAAAACCAAAACCTTGGTTAATCTGGGCTAACTGTTTGGCCTTAAGCATCCAAAAGGAAAGTACAACCAGAAATAAATAATCGGTAAGACCAGAGAAACTGTACTGCAGATATTAAACTTGAGATCTTAGTAAAAAGAGAAAAAGAAAAAAAGAGAGAGTACTGTTGTTTGGCCTGTCTTCAATTCTTACTGGCAAGTGCATCTACTCTTTGGCTGCCGCCCATTTTGGCACTCCTCAAAGACATGAGACACAGCTTTTTAACTTTCCAATATGGACTGAAGACTCATGTCTCTCCAAGGATCCTCCAAACCTTCAATGCCAGATGGGGATTGCTGAGATACCCAGCTTGTGGACTAAACACCTAAGAAGATTTCAGCCTTGCCAGAATATAGACTGCCATTATTGGACTACCTGGGCTCCATCATGGAGGCCAGTACAGGGGTATCAAGACAGGATGTGTGCTTACTGGACTTCATTTGGAGGATCATGGGAGGGAAAGACCCCAATGTGGAGCAAAAGTGCAGGATTGATGGTTGTTTGGGACTGCCAAGGAGGAACCTTCAAGCACTTCCTTAAGGAAAACATGACATCTTCTAGGGAAAAAAAAGTTCTTCAATTCAAATGATATGTGTGTGTATATATATATATATATATATTAGATGTATTATATACTAATATTATCATTATATATTACTGGTCGGAATATAAGTAGAGAAGAATTGACAATAGGGAACAACTAAAAGAACAGAAGAAGAAAAGAAAATTCGATCAAGACCAAAAATATCAAATGCAGGGCCATGGTAGGAGCATGTTCAGGTATTGAGGAAGTGCGCAGCATGGAAGAGAGGTAAGCAACTCTAGATTAGAGTGGAAATTGATGGATAGACTTTGGAAAAACTTCTAATAACAATAAAAATTCAAGTCATTTTTATTTATTTTTTTTTTTTGTCTTTTTGAGACAAGGTCTCCCTGCAGCCCCAGCTGGCCTGGAACTCACTCTGTAGACCAGGCTAGCCTTGAACTCACAGAGAACTGCTTGCCTCTGCCTCCCAAGTGTTAGGATTAAAGGCGTGCGCCACCACACCAGGCTTCAAGTCATATTTTAAGGGGAAAAGAAAAAGAAAGATGACATCATGAACTTTGCAGGTAAATGGATGGAGCTAGAAGATATCATGCTGAGTGAAGTTACACAGTCTCAGAAAAGCAAACAATGAATGGTATCCCTCATCTGTGGATACTAGCACCAATTATATAATTGTATGGCAAACTGACCAATATTAATGTGATCTGAAAACAACTGTGCTCTTATATTGTGAATCCCTTAAAAATAAATAAATAGGGGCTGGAGAGATGGCCTAGCGGTTAAGAGCGCCGACTGCTCTTACAGAGGACCCGGGTTCGATCCCCAGCACCCACATGGCGGCTAAGAACCGTCTGAAACTCCAATTCCAGGAGAACTCCAGTTCCAGGGGAATCTGACACCCTCTTCTGACCTCCGCGGCATTTCATGACACTGGTGCACAGACTTGCGTGCAGACAGTACATTGCTACACATACAGAAATAAATAAATGCCGGGCGTGGTGGTGCATGCCTTTAATCCTAGCACTTGGGAGGCAGCGGCACGTGGATCTCTGTGAGTTCGAGGCCAGCCTGGTCTACAGAGTGAGTTCCAGGACAGCCAGAGCTACAGGGAGACCCTGTCTCAAAAAAAAAAAAAATAATAATAATAAAAGAAAATACTTAGGATGAACTTGGCTGAGGAGGTAGAAGACTTGAATTTAGAAAACTGCCAAATATTTTCATAATGAATAATCAAAAAAAAAGAAAACACAGAGAAGACATAAATAAATGGAAAGACATGTGATGTTCTTGGACTGGAAGATGTAATCTCATTATTACTGCTATTTGAAGCACTAGAGGCTGAATCCAGAATCTCGTGCATTCTAAGCCAGTGCTCTACCATTGACCTAGATTCCTAGGCTCCCTAACCTCTGCCTTTTATTTTTTTAATATATTTTTAATTAATTAATTAATTAATTTTCATGTGTATGAATGTACTGTCTGCATGTAGGTTTGTGCACCCGTGTCGTGTAATGCCGCGAAACAGGGCTGCTGGCCTGGACTTTGTTATGTAAACCAGAACTTGTGATCCACCTGCCTCAGCTCCCGAGTAACTGAAATTACAGCCATGTGCCACTGTAAGAGGGGCCCACACTGACTCCACTTTGAGTATAGCCACCATTTATTTTTATTTAAATTTTATTCATTATTTTGTGTGTATGAGTGTACTGTCTGCATCTAGGTGGGTGCACCCTTGTCACGCGATCCTGCGGAGGTGGGGGGGGTCTGGAGTTGGAGGTAGTTCTTGGCCCCCATGTGAGTGCTGGGAATTGAGCCCGGATCCTCTACAAAAGCAGTCTGTTCTCTTGGCCACTGAGCCATCTCTCCAGCCCTGAGCATAGCCACCATTTTAAGTAGTTACTGGAACCTGCTCAATTCGGGAGTGGGGGGGAGGTCAATTTCTCAAGGTTTATTGGCAACTGAACTGACCTTTTCAGGGACAGGTCAGTTGCTCGAGGCCTCAAGAACAGCTAATAAAATTTAAACTTGTTAAAGATAACTGTTGGTATGTGAGTACAGGTGGACTGACCCAATACTTCCTTATTCCAGTCGTAGGATTGTGTCTAAAGATAACTGTTGGTATGTGGGGAAGGTGGGCTGACCTAACCATGAGTTATAATCCTGCTGTTATCCAATAAGGCTAGAAGTTACCCCCCCCCCAAAAAAAATAAAATAATGGGCCAGTGAGCAAAATTCACTGTATGAATTCTTGTTTTTTTTGGTATTTTCAAGACAGGGTCTGCCTTTAAGTCCCAGCTGGCTTGAAGCTCACTCTGTAGACCAGGCTGGTCTTGAACTCACAGAGATCCACCTGCCTGTGCCTCCTGAATGCTAGGATTAAAGGTGCGTGATTATGTACCATGTCTTCAATATCATTGCACATCAATAACTATAAAATTAAAGCAAACATGAGATGGGATAGCACTCTCATTAAAGTTAAAGAACCCCAGACTAGAGCAAACTTTGACGAGCACATGAGTACCAGAAACATTCATGACAGGTGCACATGGCGAAATGGGCAAATGTTTAAAACATTAATAAATTTCTTGGAAAAATCATCCTCTCACTCTTTAACTAATGGTACTATTTATGGATATTTAGAAATAGGATATATGTGTATTAAAATAGTTTAATGTCCTACAATCTGGAAGTAACACAAATAGCATATAAAAGAATAAACGAATTATAATAAAACCATCAGTAAAGTAGTATTTGGCAATGAATAAAAACTAATAGACCAGTGAATAAAACTATGATAGATATTGAAAACATCATGTTACTAAACAAGGCAGAGTAGTGGATTTTTACAGTTGAAATAATATAAAATCATCTGTTAAAACAGAAACAATCACAGAGGTTGCATTTAATATGAACCAGGAAGGAGAACTAGCACTAGGTGCTTTCTGGAGTTGTGGAAATAAAAGTCCTGGTTTTTGATAAGATACCTTCACATGAATATATGCAGCTCTAAGTCTCATGAAATTCAAACTTCAAATCTGTGTAATTCATTGTATGTAAATCATATTTTAACTAAAAACATGCTGCTAATAGGGTTTCTCCAGGAGTACTGAATGATATAAATGGTTTTCATATATTGTTTATAGAGCATATTTTAAGTTTACTAACCATCTCTTTGCAAGATATATATGACTAAGTAACTACAGAAACATTAAGTAGGCCACTGCCAGACTGTGCAAGTTATTTCAAAGTCATTCCAGTTAAGCAGAATAATTTTGTTTATAGAATTCCCATAATTAATTAAAATATCCGATTCTAATTTATAGTTAATTGCCATTTAATTCATATCGGGACATATTTTTTAAAAATTCATTGTATTTCTTATGTGTATGTCTGTGTCTACGTATATGAACATATGGGTACAGGATCCCATGGAGACTAGAAGGGGGTCATCAGACACATTGGAGCTAGAGTTTTTTTTTAATTTTATTTATTTCTGTATGTGTATTAATGTACTGTCTGCATGTAGATCTGTGCACCCGTGTCGTGCAATGCCGCGGAGGTCAGAAGAAGGTCTCGGATTCCCCTGGAACTGGAGTTCTCCTGGAATTGGAGTTACAGACAGTTCTTAGCCACCATGTGGGTGCCGGGGATTGAACTCGGGTCCTCTGCAAGAGCACTCGGTGCTCTTAACTGCTAGGCTATCTCTCCAGCCCTGGAGCTAGAGTGTTGAGCTGCCTGATGTGGGTGCTGGGATCTGAACTCTAGTCTTCAGATAGAACAGTGAGTTTTCTTAACCACTGAGCTATCTCTTTAGCTCCTACACTTTATTTCATGGAGAAAATATCACTGTCAATAGCTCACATAATGACCAGTCACTTACAAAGATATTACATAGGGTTACACCAGTTCACACTCCCACCAACAGTGAAAAAGGGCTCCTATTTCTGCATAGCCTCACTAGCATTTAATGTCCTTTGTTTACTTGATTATGTCCATTCTGACTGGGGCAAGACGAAATCTCAAAGTAATTTTAATTTTCATTTCCCTGATGGCTAAGGATGAAGAATCTGTTAAAATATTTACTAGCCTCTCATGTTTCTTCCCGTATGAACTGTATATTCAGTTCTAGTTCATTAGTGATTGGCAGTTCTTTACTATTCCAGATATTAACCCCTTGTCAGAAGTATAACTCATAAATATTTTATGCCTTCTACAGGCTGTCTGTTTGCTCTACTGACAGTTTTCTGCATGGAAGCTTTTTCTCAAATAATTGAAAAACAGAACTACTATGTAAATGTGCAATACTATTCCTGAGCATATACTCAAAGACATCCATATCCTACTACAGAGAAACTTGCATATCCATGTTTATGTTTGCTCTGTTCACAATAGCACGGAAGTACAATCAGCCCAGTTGTCCATCAACAGATGAAGGTATAACAAAACTGGTATACATATACATATATGTATATGTATATGTATATGTATAATGGAGATTATTCAGACATAAAGAAAAATGTAATGAAATTTTCAGAAAATGTGTAGTTCAGGGAGGTAACTGAGCCCCAGAAAGACAAATACTGTTTATACTCTCTCATATGAGGTCCATAGATTTAAATTTACATACACACACACTCACACACACACATACACCACACACAAGTATAGGTCATGAAACTAGAAAGGGAGCTTATGAGGAGTACAGGGGCTTTGAGGAATGATGATGGGATGGAGAGAGAGCAATAGAACACATATGATGGTGACATGAAAGCAAAAAAGGAACTACTAGGAATCAAAGGATACTGTGTGCAGGGAGAAGGGGGAAGGTACAGAAGAATCAACAAAAGTACTTTGCATAGGAAAATGCCACATCGAAATCCAATAATTTACATGATAATTATAAATTTTAATTTAAATATTCTTGGAAATATGTTCCACACCTGTTATTTCACTGTGTGCATAATGACTCTGCGGCTTAGAGGCTGTGGCCACCAGTGACCTGCTATGGGAAAGGAACATAAATGAGGTTAAAGGACACTGTAAGAAATTGTTACCAGCTATCACATCAGAAATGAGTTGTCTTCTGTTTCTGCACCTAATGTGTCATCTTCCCCATCAGATCTAATGTGTATCATAACCCAGATTTATTTATTGCAAATTCATCGAAGCCAGAAGAGAATCTGTGGTGCCATAGGATTAAATTGCCATCGTGTCTTAAGTTATAAAACAAAGGACACTTTTAGATTATGCTAATAGGAAAGACCTATATAAATATAACAACTCAAACCAATGCTTTGTAACTACTGTAATATACTGCAAGTGGGTTCACTAAACACTGGATCCAGTTTTAACACAGTTTTTACCAGAAGCATTTCATTGTATGGACAAATTTCATAAATTAAGTGAATATGTAAGATAATTCAATGTGTCTCAACCTTTGATTTATAGAAATTAGCAAAATGTGCCAAAATGACAATAGAGTAGAAAAAGTCAAATAACAAAAGAACAGTAAGCATTGTTCACTGTACCTGTTCAGAAGAAAGACCTGCTTATGAATCTCACCAAAATGTAGTCTGGTTTCCTTGGAAAAGAAAAGAGAGAATAGGAATTGGAAATGACTCAACCAATGGCAGATAAGAGTTGAAGTCTAACCTATTCTTATTCCAGCTCAAATCCTTGTGAACTTCACTGACATGGAAGGTTCTTGGCTTCTGGCAGGGCTAGATCATTTGCATCTTTCTCAGTATCTTTGCCAACTAACCATTTCAGCATTAAAGCTCAATTAAAGGCATTGCCTGTTATTTTCTGGATGTTGGAACTAGGATCCTCCCTTGGAGAGCTTCAATGAGGCATAGAATTTAATTTCATTTGCAGAGTTTCTGCTATCAAACTTTACACAAATTAAATGAGATCATCTATAGCCCCCCCCCAGGCTAATGGGTTTTAGACTGTTTGTCTACATTTAATGTCTTGATTTTGATTTCACAGTCCAATGCCAAATAACAAATCAGCGACAGAACTGAATATAATGCTAAAAAGTAGATCCCATAAGATTACATTCTTATGGCTCTATGGAACTTTATGCCCCCCTGTGGCTCACAGAATCATAAACATAGAAGCCCTCAGGGTCAAGAAGGTTAACATATATGAACTTAATTTGACATATGAGAACAGAAGCAAGTTGGATCTGATGATGACCAGAAAACCAAGTTTTGTCATTTTAGGGATTACAAATTAGTGTGAAGGAAATCTATAAAACATGCAAAGAATTCTATATATGGAATTTTGCTTTAAATTTGCTCCATTTTTTAATATCTTCATTTCACCTATCTCTCCCATGTCCCATTTGGAAATAAGCAAACAAAATTAAATAATGATCAACTTCAGTTTTGGTTCCTAAGATATTATTTGAAAAAATACACTAACACTGTCTTGGGGTGAACTGTACAAGCTTACCTTGACATGCAGCAATAAGGAGGTATGTAAGTTGGAGGAAGGAAAGGGCTGACATTAGATTATGGAAAATAATCAGCTAAAATCAGAGGGAGGAGTCAGCTAAAATAAGTACAGTGAGTCTCTAATCTAGAAGGAGGTCAGGATAGTGGATAAAACTTATAGGATTTATCTACTTAAGACAGAACTTCCTACTAGAAAACCAGAGCAATAAAACCAGCAGGAATGTAAGAAGAACTGGCAATTTTGATCTTTATTTTTACCTGGGCACTAAGCCTCAGAGCAGGTATTATCAAATAACCAAAGTATAAAGTAAATTTATCGGAAACAGTATATTTATGTATTTCCTGTGGCTCTGGTAATCAGTAGGAGTCTAACATTTCCTTATAAATTCAGGATTTGGGAAATAATTATACAATACTTGAATTATCATGAATACTAAAGACTTGTTGGAGACACTGGAGGAAACACATAATTTTATGTCAATGTTCTATCTCCTAGAAAGAAGGTATGGTGCTAACCAAAGAATGCTAGTTCATGTGTGCAAGAATAAAAATGCAGAGAATCCTGGAAACACACTATGTTTTACACATAGAGGATTATTTTCTCTATGTTGACATTTCTGGGATGAAGTTATTCTAAGCACTGCAATTAGCAAAAAAGGAAAAATACTAAGTTTCTGGATTTCACTAACAGATAGGAAACCTCTTAAGACATTATTATTATATTGACCAAAGACCCATTTATAAGTTTATGTACATTAATAATAAACTGTTGTGAAATTTCTTCAGTCTTTGTATTTAATTATTCAAATCCTTGGAGTTTCTTCATCTCATTTAAATTTTTTCCTGGATGAATGCATGTTGTAAAGCCTGGTTGATGCTAATTTGTTTAGCTGGGTCCAACATTAGGATCTGGTCCAACAAGTCCTTTAGCTGGTGTACATTTTTATGTTGGTCTTCAGGAAGTCAAGGGCACCCAATAAAGCAGCCAACCAGTTTTTAGTTGCATTAATGGTGCTCATGACAGTAACTTTTTCTCCCTCTCTGTTACTTAATCAACTTTTTTAAAATATTTATTTATTTATTATCTTATGTGTATGAATGTACTGTCTGCATGTAGATTTGTGCACCCGTGTCGTGCAATGCCTTGGAGGTCAGAAGAGGGCGTCGGATTCCCCTGGAATCCAGAGTTCTCCTGGAATTGGAGTTATGGACGGTTCTCAGCCGCCATGTGGGTACTGGGGATCGAACCCGGGTCCTCTGCAAGAGCAGTCGAGGCTCTTAACCACTAGGCCATCTCTCCAGCCCCTTAATCAACTTCTATGCACATGAAATTGAGATTTTGTTCAAAAGGTTGGTCTTTGAATACACCTTTCTGAATCATCTTATTTGGCATCTTTCTTTTGAGATTCATAGCAAGCTTCAATATATGATTATTGGTTTTACCAGGAGACAATAAATGCTGCTCCCTTTTGGTTATTATGGAACATTAGCAACTAAAGATTGTGAACCACTTTAGATAGGTGACATTTGGCTAGATGTTTCAAATTTGTCATTTTTAATTCTAGGAGATGTTCTGAACAATATATTTCTATATATTGTTGTCCTATAAAAATTATTTTACTGAAAATAAAAGCAGGCATGAAAAATACATTCAGACTGTACATTGCAATAAATAGTTTTCTTGGAATAGATACATGTAAATTAAAAGGCCTATGTGGAGGGGCTGGAGAGATGGCCTGGTGGTTAAGAGTGCCGACCGCTCTTGCAGAGGACCCGGGTTCGATCCCCAGCACCCACATGGCGGCCAAGAACCGTCTGAAACTCCAATTCCAGGAGAACTCCAGTTCCAGGGGATTCCGACACCCTCTTCTGACCTCCGTGGCATTGCACGACACGGGTGCACAAACTTGCAGGCAGACAGTACATTCATACACATACAGAAATAAATAAAAAATTAAAAAAATAAAATAAAAGGCCTATGTGGAAATGGGAATTTGGGAGGATTAGTATTAAATTACAGAATATATATAATATATAATATATGATATATTATATATTCTGTAATATGTCACCCAGCAGGTATCCTGGTCCTCTACTTTTTACAATCTTTCTGCTGCCCCTTCTGCAATGTTTCCTGAGCCTTAGGTGTGGCTGTTTCATTTTAGATGTACCGATTGTACTTTGTCACCCCATGATCCCTGATGCTCTGCATTTTGACCAGTTATGGATCTCTGAACTAGTCCACAAAGGCTACAAAAAGGAGCACTGATCCTAAACTACTTCAGTTCAAAATCTTTGCTTTAGTTACAAGTCATAAGTGAATCTTTGCTGAGCATTGTGCTACACTTTCACAGCTTTAAGTCTTTCTTGCGGGTTGCCATGAAAGTATCAGATGATATATGTTTTTTTCAAGTACATATCTGCCCACTACACTTCCAGGAATAGAGGGAGCCTGGTAGTCCCATTTAGAAGGTAGACAGTTATGGTCTCTGATCTTTCAGAGATTATTCAAAATTATAGTTTCCTTTTGATAACTCAGGAACTTTGATATGCTGACACAACTAAGTCACCCTATGACCTGGAATAAACCAACTCCAACCAGCTGGAGTCATGATATGTGTGTGGAAAAATGAAGTTTACTACTAAAACACTCAAAAAAATCAGTACATCCTCCAAAAGATGCTGAAATAAAACTGAAGAAGTGGCACTGCTGCGTGCATGTAGAAACCATCCTGGCTATGCATGTTAAAGAACTCTGAATAATGCTTGCTTCTCTTCCCAGAAGAAAATCCTCTTGGTTCCCTGGGTCCCTTCTCTTCCTCTGCTCCAGGAGTCATGTCATCCTACATAGCTATCAAGGTTACAAATGCTGGTGAAAGTTTCAGGAATCCCAGAAGATTCCTAAAAGAAAAGACTAAACAATTGAGTATCATTACCAAAGGCTTCAAGTTCTCTGACAGGATGTCTCGAAGGAGAAAGGAGTCAGGATATACAGAGGACCACTAAATACTGGAGTAATTAGAATGTGACAAAATTGTAGTATTTCTTGGGGCTGAAAGGATGGCTCAGCAGTTAAGAGTGCAGGCTGCTCCTGCAGAGGATTGAGGTTTGATTCCTATTAACGACGTGGTGGCTAACAAGTGTCTGTATGTCCAGTTCTAGGGTATCCAATGCCCTCTTCTTCTGATATCTGGGGGCATTGCCTGACATTGGTGCACTTATGTACATCTAGGCACTAAGCTTATAATACACATAAAAGTAATATATATATATATATTTTTTAAATTTATTTTTATTGATGCTTTGTGTATTTCATACATCATTTTCCAATTCAGTTCAGGCATATATCCCCTTCCCTTCCCCCCACCCCACCCCTACCCATCGCAGATCGTGCATTCTGCCGTAAGTTTTCTGCATCTTTCTCTGCTTTTTTGTTTTGTTTTGTTTTCATTTTTTTTACAATAAGTGATAATTTGTGAGTACAAGCATCCTTCATGTAAAACCAATTTGCAAGCAGTTGTGCCCAAACCCACACAGCTCATGGGTCCCACCATCCAGCAGGGGGGGCTTGTATGTTCAATCAAGTTGATCAAATGAGTGTCCAGTCTATATTGTTGTAGTTTCACCATTAACCCCAATCGAAGCCCTTACATTCTACCACGCTCCCTCTTCCGCAGATTGTTCCCTAGGCTTAGAAAAGGGGCACAGGTGGATGAGAAGCAAAACACTCTACTTTCTCTGGAGCTGATGTCTTGGTCTCTAGTCAGTTCTGGCTGTTTTCTTTCATGGGCTGCCAGCTTGTCCAGGCTTAACCTTTCGATCCTACTAATGAAGCACATGCAATTAGATATTTAGGTATTTAAACAGTATAATATATAGCCTTTCGATCCTACTAATGAAGCACACACAATTAGATATATGGGTATTTTTTTTAAATGTTGCACTTCTCCATCCAGAGCCAGCCTAGACCATGTAAGGCAAGAAGAAAAATTGTCCATATTTTGAGTTAGAAACCCTATTCTAACAAGAGATTGCAAGGTGACATTGAAATTTCCAAATGTGCATGTGTTCTTATATGTGTCATCAATGAAAATTTCAATACAAAGAATTGGTTCCTTTAAAAGCAGCAAGAATAGACTGGAAAAATGAGTTAGTCATTTTGAGCACTTGTTGCTCTTTCACAAATTAATGGTTGTCAGATTAATTTCTTAAATTCTCTTTATTTTTGTGTGCCTGAGTGTAGTGCCTGCATGTATCTAAGTGCAACCATGTACTGCAGTGACTGTGAAAGTCAGAACGGGACATCAGATCCCCTGGAACGAGAGTTATGGACAGTTGCAAGCTGCCATTTGGGAGCTGGGAATGGAACAGGGGTCCCCTGCAAGAGCAGACAGTATTCATAACCTCTGAGCCATCTCTCTGGGTCCTGGATTGATATTTATAATAAATTTTATTGTTAGAGTAGATATAAATACCTTCTCAACAATGGCACTGATTTAACCTTTGAATCTGCCACTAAATAATTTATATGGCACAAGGAACTGCTCAGATGTAATTATGTTCAGGTTATTGAGCTAGAAAGATTATCTTGGATTTCTTGACTGAAACAAATGAAGTCACAGGGTTCTTATGAAGCAGTCTCAGGAGGGTCAGAGTCAGAGGAGACAATGAAAATAGAGGTGCAACTAAGAGAGGTAAAGACAGAGATAGATGAGTTTAAGATATCAACTCACACATATGTAGCAGCTGAAAATTCTGAAATAGGAAGACATGATGGACACTTAGGGGATAGTTGAAGCTACCTAATGGCACAGACATAATCTATCAACAAATGCTTTCCCCAAAAGACCTAGAATTTTTAAAGTCTGACTGGTAATACTTACCCACAATATGGAGAGCTTAATACTTCACTGGCTCTGTTGATGTTGGTGTTGTCCTTAGTTTACAGAACACCTGCACAGAAGCTTCCTGTTTGTCTGACCCAAGCTCTTGTCAGAGGCTAGTTAAACTGATACAAATTTAATCTTTGCATTCTTTATTCTCTTGAATTATAAAACAATGGATTTGTCTAATTTTCCCAAATTTTCATTTTTTTTCAATGTTTAAAATTTTAAAAATTCTTTTCAGAACTCAAAAGAAATGGCTCAACAGTAAAGAGCACCTGCTATTCTTTACCTGTCACCAACAAAGCAACTAACAACTATCTGGAATGTTAGTTTAGGGTTGTCACCCTTTCTGGCATCTGTGGGCATTAGATGCACATGGTACACTTGCATATATGTGGAAAACACTCATACACATACATAAATAATGAACAAACAAATTCATAAATTAATCAGTAAATAGACAAAATAAAAATTAAAACATTTTTCCTGCACTATAAATCTTTGAAGTCCCATGTCTCAGACACAGATCTACTACTAGTCAATATTTTCTTTACTTTTCTATACTTTGTTTTCTATATACGTTAATGTTATGAAAATGAACATGAAAGACAAAATGTAAAATGAAATAAAAAGCAATGTTTTTTTACAAAAATTGTTTGCTAAATAGTATTTAATTTTATTTATATTTACACTGCTTTGTATTATCACATGTGTATAAAAGGAAACACACATGTACCTATTGTGTGTGCTCCCATATGCCTTCTATTAGTTCTATATCTGTGGAGAGCTTTCAGAGAGTTCAGATATACACAGAACCTTCTTGGATACTGAAAAAAAAATGGTTACATGAAACAAAACAAGAAAGTGAGATAGATGCCCTTCAATCCTTGTGAAAATCAGCCACTGATGGAATTCTGGGGACAAAGCCTGATTAGACAATGTCAACATGGAGAATGTCATGAAGAGTAGTTATTCCTTTTTGGATACTGCCTCCTGAGTGCTAGGATTAAGGGCATACACCACCACACCTAGCATTCTTGGATACTTATTTAATGCAGGATACTTTTGTTTTGAAAATTAGTGTTTGGGGAAAATAATATTGACCATAGCTTTATATCTAATTCAACGCCTTGAGTTAAGTAGTTGAAACACTATCAGAATATATACATGTTGTACAGAAAAAAATGAATAACTTTACTGATTGATGAATACATACCATTCTAATACTGTTGAAATATGAAACTATACTGTCTTTGGTCAAATATCTATTGACTTTTTTAACACTCTTGCATTCTACAGTTTCCATTCTGCAAAACGAAATGAGAATACCTGTATAACAATGTCAGATCCACTGGTTTTGTAAAGTAAAAATGGAATAGAATTTAAGAACTGAATGACTAACAACAATTTATTTCAGATTAATCTTTTGATAAAAGTTAAAGAAGAGGACAATTTCATTTTAGCAGACTCTGATAGACTAGAATCCTCCATTTTCTTTAAAAGGTAGCTGGTGTGTAAATCTGCACTTTTTTAAGACAAGATCTCATTATGTAACCCTGGCTGGTCTGAAACATAGGATATGTAGAGCAGGCTGGCCTCCAACTCATGGAGACTCACCTGCCTCTGCCTCCAGTGCTGAAATTAAAGGCATGCACAAACATACCCAGCCCTGTTTGCTACTTCAATGTGTACATTCTATTCTGGTTTGAATTGGTATGCTAGTCATCTAGTGCAAAGAACAACCTCTCTGACCTTTGTTTACAAAGTGGCCGGAAGACAATCTTACAAGACACATGCAATTTAGTTTGATAGGAGTTTAGGATAAAAATTCCTAAAGATATCCAGATTCTCAGAACTATGAATGTTAACTTACTTGGAACTTTACAGATTTTAATAGAAACCTCCAGGTGATATTTCCTGCATTATCTAAATGGACTCCTATGTGTAATCACAAATGGCTTATAAGAGGCAAAGACGAGGAGACCTTGCTAGAGACAATAAAGCAAAGAGAAAATGGAGCATAAGAGAAGAATGCACACTGAAAACCTACAGAAGAGGGTGTGAGATGCCACCAGCCCTTGCATGGGAAAGATGCACCTCCAGAGGCTGCAAGGGTAAGGGGCGCCCTGGAGGAGAAGCAGCAGTCTGAGCTCCTTAGATTCATTTTGTTCTTCTGGTCTCCACAGTACTAAGTAGTAAATGTCTGGGATTTCAGTTTGTTTGTTTTTGTATTTAAGCCAGAAAATCTTTTCCACCAGTGATGCTAAGTGTTTCTGTAATTCTGGAACAATTAGTGGTTACTTGTGCAACAGCAATCAAACGTACCCATCTTCCTGGTGTAGAGTCGACACTTCAAAAGACACAGAACAAGATTTCATGGACGATGTAGAATGATGAGACTTTGTCTGAGTGATAATAATCTAGAATTTTCATAGCCTAAGGAGTCTGAGTTTTATACTGTGAGACATAAAGGAGAACCATTTATTTTTACATGGGGAATTAACTGGCTAAAGAGTGTTCTGGGGCATATACTTCCTGATAGCAGAAAGAATAAAATGAGCATAGATTATTGATAGATGAAGACAAGATCGCATGTGTTGCAGAGATTCCTCCCCGGGAGGTAACCACACATGTGGTATCCCTCCTCTGCCTTCCCTGGTCCCCAAGGCAAATCAAAGGAAAGGCCCTCCAAACTACAGTCTTGGGGGAGTCTAGCAAATTTACTTAGGCTGGCTTACAGAGTGAATGGGGTAAAGCATCAGTTACAAGCTGACCAGTAATCCCCCTCCCCTCATGTACATCCAAGTCTAGCATGGACTCGATGACCTCCGCCCAAGATGGCTCTGGTAAGAGAGAAAGCCACAGCCATAAGGTGAATTTTTATACGTCCCTAGCCCTACTCCTTATGCAGTCACTTTATCTGGCTGGTCCAGCAGTGTGGTTGGCCCTCTGGCTCCTCCCCTTGCTTCAGAAGAACCGGTCAAATCCACAATCTAGAGAGGTGGGAGCTCTCAAGTGTGTGAAAGCATTGGATGGGTTAGAAAGCATATGACATCAAAAGTCCGTCCTTTTCTTTGGAGGACCACCCACCTTACAACATGAAAAGTATTTTTGTGGTTAAAAAAGTGAGAATAAGTTATTTTTAATTAAAAGAATTTTAGGGTTCAGGTTTTTCCAACTTTTAAGGTATTTGCCACTCAAGCACAAGGACTTGAGTTTGACTCCTAGAACTGTCATGATGGAAAAAATCAACTCCATAAAGTTATCTTGTAACCTCTGCACCCTCAACTTGGCACACATATTCATACACAAACACACATACACCTCATGAACCCACACAGATCATGAACACACACATATACAAATAATGTATAGAAATAAAGGCAAAAATAAATTTAAAAAGAAAAAAAAATATGAGAGGGGAAAGTCATGTTTGAATGGAATTTTCCAAAAGAGGATGATGAAAATACCTGGCAATGAGCTGAGTAATAGAGCATAAAGACAAAACGTTTTAAATGACTCAGCAATGTTGACTCAGCAAGAAGCTAGAAAAATAGTGCTCTCAGAAGTGCAAACGAGCCTTTACCTTTATTGGAGGCTTGGATCCCCTGGCCAACATCTCCTTGGTAGAATGATCCATTGTTGATGTCAGAGCTCCTGTATTAATATATTTAGCATTATATTTGGTTCTGAATAGAGAATAATCCTTTTCACAGTTTCTATGTCCATTAGTCAATTAAAGAAGGCAGTTTTACCGATTTTACAAGAGAATACCTCTATAACAGCTGGCTCCAATCTACAGCTGGGATATCTGCAGGAAGAGAGGCAATAAGGCCCTGCTGTTGAAGACCTGATATAAACATGGGAAAGATGTATGGAGACTGCACTTGCAAGTATACAGATGGTCTCTGGAATGCCAGAGAGTGTTACCAAAGGCCACTAAACCAATAAAGCAAATATAGGTCTCCTTGAGTCAAGCAAGACTCCTCCGTCAGCACCAGCTACACCTCATCTGCCTGGAAATACTGTGCAGCAGTGGCAGCCATATGTCTGTATATCCCAAATCTAATTGGCTATTAGCTCTCTCCTTGGAGGAATAACCCATGGCTGATGCCACAAGCTTACATCCTCTAATGGTTAGGAGATGTTATAAACCACACGAAGACCCTGCCATACTTAACAGAAGAAAATGTAATTCATGAATTAACATACCATCCAAACATCTGTGTCTATACCAAAGTAACCTACCATAACAATTAGTACTGTTTAAATACCTATATATCTAATTGCGTGTGCTTCATTAGTAGGATCGAAAGGCTATATATTATACTGTTTAAATACCTATATATCTAATTGCATGTGCTTCATTAGTAGGATCGAAAGGTTATGCCTGGACAAGCTGGCAGCCCATGAAAGAAAACAGCCAGAATTGACTAGAGACCAAGACAACAGCTCCAGAGAAAGTAGACTGTTTTGCTTCTCATCCACCTGTGCCCCTTTTCTAAGCCTAGGGAACAATCTGCGGAAGAGGGGGCGTGGTAGAATGTAAGGGCTGCGATTGGGGTGAATGGTGAAACTACAACAATATAGACTGGACACTCATTTGATCAACTTGATTGAACATACAAGCCCCCCCTGCTGGATGGTGGGACCCATGAGCTGTGTGGGTTTGGGCACAACTGCTTGCAAATTGGTTTTACATGAAGGATGCTTGTACTCACAAATTATCACTTATTGTTAAAAAAAATGAAAACAAAACAAAACAAAAAAGCAGAGAAAGATGCAGAAAAGTTATGGCAGAATGCATGATCTGGGATGGGTAGGGGTGGGGTGGGGGGAAGGGAAGGGGATATATGCCTGAACTGAATTGGAAAATGATGTATGAAATACACAAAACATCAATAAAAAATGTCAATTGCAAAAAAAATAAAAGAAGTGCAAACGAGCAGGAATAAAGTGAAAAGCTGTTACAGAGAGGAAGGCCAAGTGAGCCAGGAGTTTATGTTGGCATTACATATTTTACCAAGGTCTAAGAAAAACTTAGAACTAAGAAATATCTATTTTGATAATTTAATTATGGCTGTAGGTGAGTCTGACTATATGGTTGAAGCCTAGGCAAGAGGTGAAAGGTCTTAGGGAGAATGAAGAGATAGAGGCTGGTGAGGTAGTGCAATCAGTGAGCTGCAGGCCTTGCAAACATGAGGACCTGTCTTTGATCCCCAGAACTTACATTTTTAACATAGCTTGGTATGGATTGCACCTGCAATCTTAGCACTAGGAAGACAAAGACATGCTAATGACTGGAGTTTGCTGCTCAGCCAGCTTAGTCTATGTGGAAAGTTCAGGCCAGTGAGAGAGACCCTGACTCAACACAAAAATGATAGACAATAACTGAGAACCTATACCCAATGTTGTTCTCTGGCCTTTACACAGGAACACACACACACACACACACACACACACACACACAAACACACACACGAGATAGGCATTAGCAAGTTGATGAAGAATTAAAGGTAAAGAGGAACATACTGGGTACCATGGTGTCGTGGTTTCTGACTGTGATTTCCAGTTCAGTCTGACAGAGTAGATGTACATTGATTTTTCTTAGAGCAGAAAACAAGGATGTAAAATAGAAGAAATGGAGTAATTTTAGATGTAGTTATTCTTTAGAATTCCTTCTGTGTAGGTGATAAAACTTGAGACTTCTTAATTATAGGAAATACCATTTAACAGTCTGAAGTATATTTTTCATGAGGATATATCTCTTTCAAAATTTTACTATTAATTCTTTGAAATTTTCGCATATTGATAAATGAGCTCATTACCTCCTCCACTATCCCTAGCACCCCATAACCCATTTCCCTCCCAACTTTACATCCTTTTTATTGTTAGTCACAACACCCAGGGTTTAATTGGTGCTACTCATATGCACACGAGTGAGGGGTCATCCACTAGGGAGTGGCTTATTTCCCTCAGCAGCTACCAAGTGCCAATAGGGAGAGACTTCAGTGCTCTTCCCTCATCCATCCAGTTGACCATGTTTATATACAGTTTTTATTGGCTTGATCTCCTTCAGGTCTTGTACAGGTAACTACAGATGCACTGAATTTATTTGGTTTTTTTAGTATATATATATATATATATATATATATATATATATATATATTTTTTTTTTTTTTATTTAGCCTCTTGAATTTCATTTCTCCCTTCTGGATTCAATGCCTTTCCTTCTCAAAAATATCCTCTAGTGGTTTCTTTCATTAGGCTCCTTACTAATTCTCACTCATTCCCAAAAGATACTGCAGTTAATCAATCATATTCTTCAAGGATGATAGTCATTTATAACAGGGTTTAAAAGACATTAGTTCAAAGAAATTCATTCATCACTTGAGGTTTTTCCCTTGGTCTGATTTTCTTCCCTATGATTAATATTTCATGTCTTAATCTCTGTCAAATGCTTTCAAAGGAACATGTAATCATTAAATAGTTCATACAGAGAGCAGATCATAGAAAAGTGGTCAAACAGGTCTAATATATTCATTGGTAAATTTAGAAATACTGATGCTGGGTGTTGTGGTGCACACCTTTAATCCTAGCACTTGGGAGGCAGAGGAAGGTGGATCTCTGTGAGTTCAAGGCCAGCCTGGTCTACATAGTGAGTTCCAGGACAGTTGAGACTAAAGGGAGACCCTGTCTCAAAAACAAACAAACAAACAAACAAA
>VZQC01005585.1:48193-266904 GCA_009823505.1 Rhizomys pruinosus
TTTAGGTTTCTACTTCTGCAGTTATGCTTTTATTGATTTCTCTTTCTAGGTGCCTGGGGTTGGTTGCTCCTTTATTCTGTCCTTTGAATTGCTTCAAGTATTCTCTGAAGGGTTGGTTTTCTGGACATGTATTCTTTCAACTTGTTTATGTCATGGAAGATTTTTCTCTCTCCTTCAATTATAATTGACATTTTTGCTGGGTATAGTATCCTGGGTTGGCATCTATTGTCCTTTAACACTGGGAATGCTTTGCTCCAGGTTCTTCTTGCTTTCATAGTTTGCGTTGAGAAGTCAGTTGTAATTCTGGTAGGTTTCCCCTTATAGGTCACTTGTTTTTCTCTTGTGGCTTTAAGGATTTTGTCTTTGTTTTGAGTGTCTAGCATTTTAACTATTATGTGGTGTGGAGAATTTCTTTTCTGATCTTATCTGTTTGGAGTTCTATGTGTTCTTGTATTTGTATTGGTTTGTCTTTTTTTAGTTTGGGGAAGTCTTCATCTATTATTCTGTTGAAGATCTGATCAATACCATTCTCTTGGGATTCTTCTCCTTCCTCTATTTCTATGATGTGGAGGTTTGGTCTTTTCATAGTGTCCCGCAGTTCCTGGTTGTTCCACTTTTGTGTATTTTTAAATTTTTCATAATCTTTACTTGGGGTTTTTAGTTGTTCTGTGTTATCTTCCAGGTCTGATATTCTTTGTTCTGCTTCCTCCATTCTGCCTCTGAGCCTTTTTCCATTCCTTTCCTCTTGATTGGATGAGTGTTTGATTTCCTTTTTCATTTCCTCTTCTGATTTCTTTAGTATTTCTACTTCTTTTTGGAGCTTCTCAATCTCTTCTTGTAGCTCTTTGCTTTGTTAGTTGGTTTCCTTATCTTTTTCAGCATGGGATCTTTTCAGTGTTTCTACTTCCTTCTGGAGTTTGTCATTCTCTCTCTCTAGGTCCTTCTTGAGTTCTTCATTCTCTTTTCTCAGTTCTTTTATTTGTTCTTTATAATCTTTTGTTCTTTAAATATGTTCCCAGTTGTGTTTCTGATATCTGTGTCCTGGGGCATCCCCAGAGGGATCCCACTGTAGGAATCTTCCATAGGGTCGGTAGAGCTTGGTGTGGGATTATCCTGCCCCTTTTCAGTGTTTTCTCTTCTTTGTGTTCCTGCCATATGGGCTTCTCCTTGTCTGTATTCCAATGTGAGTCCTAAATGCCTCTTCACTGTGTTTAAGGCTTGCTTTGATTGCCTCCTTCAGATGCCTTCGTAATCCTGCCTTCCTGCTCTTCCTTCCGCTGGTCCCAGGAGATCTCCAGCACTGAATTTATTTGTGCAGCAGTCACATCCTGTCCAGAAGTCAGCATTTCACAGCTCTCTTCTCCATTAGGAGATATTTTGAGATATTCCCTGAGCCTTGAAGGGGGCAAGCTAGAGACAGATGATTCATCTACATCTGAGCACTCATATTTACTTAGACAAGTACTCTGACAATTTAGGAGTCTCTGTATTAATCACAATCCTCAACCCAAGAAACTTCTCTGAACAAAGCTGAAAGCAACACATATCTATGTTTTTAAGCATAAATATTTAAAGGGAAATTTGACAGTATGGCCATTTAACAAAACAAGAAAAATGGGTTCTCCTCCACTAGGATCTATGGCATCCCAGTCATGGGCTTTTGACCAGGTTTATAGTACCAGGCGTGAGTTTATTTCTGGGCAGTAGGCCTTACACCCACTCAGAAGGCCATTGATCATTTCTATAACCATCATGCTAGTATTACCCCAGTGAACCCGTCTTACCTGGCAGTTAAGTATTGCAGCATGTAAGGTCCAGCTCTGTCTACTACAACTAATATATGTATATTGGTTGTATTAGGGTTCTCTAAAGAAACAGAATCAGTAGAAAAAATAAACAAATATTAGATTAGCTCACAGAATAGAGTCCCAGTAGTCCAACAATGGCTACAGCACACTGGAGATGTAAGAATGTGGTAGTTCCTCAGTCCACAAGACCAGATCTCTCAGCAGTCCCAATCTGGTGAGAAAGGCCTGATGGATTCTGAGAGATCTGCTAGTCTTCAGTCTATGTTGGAATCCAAGAAGTTGGAGTTGGTCATAGCAGCAAGATGAACTCACCAGTGAGAGAGAAGGCAAGTAATGAAAAATCCAGAGCTCCCTTTGACCATGGCCTTTCATAGGACTGCTATCAGAAGGAACGCCCACATTTAGGATGGGTCTTTCAGCTTTCAGAACATCTGTCTCTCATTTTCGTTAATCCCATATCCATTCAAGTTGACACTCAGGATTAACCATCGCAATGTCTTTTTCCACTGTCAGCTACATACTACTTTATAACATTATTCAAGGTAGCTAGTAGGGAGATTCCTGGCCAGTTGGAGGCTGATTTCTCTATGTCTTGAAATCAAGGTGAGCCATGTGTCAGCAACAGTCTTGTCAGCTGGTTATGGTGGGTAATCAAGGGCAATGACAATAGTCTGTAAACTTTTAGATGCCTCTGAGACCTCACTAACAACAATTTATAGGCAGGTATCCTACGTCTGATGCTGAGACTTTCTAGTTTACACCCACATCACATTCCCTTTCCCCAAGCACCAGGGCATGTCCATGTCAAGCACAAGCTCTGACACACTAGTCCTTATCTTTGTTGGAACTTCAGACAAGCTATGTTGGGAGCTGAAATGATACTTTTTCTGGTGCTCATTTTATCACTTGTGCTTTGGATCCCTAAAGGACTTACTCTGTCTCCAAATTCCCTGTATGCAAACCTTTAGGCAGTGATTACTGTCAGTGCTAACTGTTGTACCTTACAATATTTTTGTGCTTTGTTCTCACAACATAGCTGTTAAACATAATTTGGAAACTCAGGAAGACCATCAGAAAGGATTGTTTTGTTCATTTATTCTTTCCATCATATTTTCTGTATCCTTACATATGTTTTTGTTCTTCTTTCATTTTTCACTTGACAGAGTAAAACATAGAATCACAAGCAACACTCTACAGTTGGATAAATCCAGAAACTCTAGTGAAGTTCATTTCATATCTTCAGGCATCAACAGAAGATGGAGTGATGGGCCATTGACCAGACTTCTATCTACCAAGATAATAATTTCATTTTAATTGTAAAACTGCCAGTTTTGAGTAAGGTGCTAAATGAATCACCATGCCATTTATTTAATGCATTTTCCCCCATTCCTCTGCTAGAGCAAAAATAGCAGAGCAGATGGGCATAAATTCAGTAAAGCTTAATGAGTTGGCAAGTTATGACATAAAGTAAGTTAGAAGGAGTAGCTTAAATGACTATCAACAAAGGAAGGAAAAAAGCCCCAAAATGCTGTTTTGAAAAATGGAAAATGATATTATTTACACTTCCTGTTTCCTTTTATTTTTATTTCTTTGATATGATTAATTTTAGTAAGTTTTCATTTTATCACTAATTGATTACTTGTATATATTTCTGGGGCACAATGTGCATGGCTACATTGTGATACAGTGGGCAGATCCAAGTAATAATATGGTTAATAATTCCTAATATTTACCATTTCCTTGCAATTACAAATTCCAACTTTATTGTTTATTTATTTATTCTATGGGGTGAACGGGGGAGGGTAGGTTTGTACTCATGGATGTACATGTGTGGATGTCAGAGGAAAATCTGCAGGAATTGGTTCTCTCCTTCTGCCATGTGAGTCCTGGGATTAAACTCTGCTCATCAGGTTTAATAGCAGTCACATTTACCAGCTGTCCAATCACACTAGCGCCCTAAAGAATTTTAAATTGTTTTGAAATATACATTAACTATAGTCACCTTACTATTCAAAGAATGCCAGAACTCACTTCCAAGTAGGTAGGTTTGGACTAATATCTCTAATGTCTTCCACCCCCAATGCCCAGCCAGGCTCTAGTATACATTTTCTTATTCATATTTCTACTGAGTTTGAGTTTCTTACCACACACATAAGGGCAATGCTATCTCCCTAGGGGTTCCTTAATTATTTCACCTGACATATACTCTCTTGGTTTTCCATGGTTGTTGTTGTTATTATTATTATTATTATTATTATTATTATTATTATTGGTCTTTTTGAGACAGGGTCTCCCTGTAGCACCAGCTGTTCTGGAACTCACTCTATAGACCCGGCTGGCCTTGAACTCACAAAGATCCGCCTGCCTCTGCCTCCCAGGCTGGAGAGATGGCCTAGCAGTTAAGAGCACCGACTGCTCTTGCAGAGGACCCGGGTTCGATCCCCAGCACCCACATGGCAGCTGAGAACCGTCTTTAACTCCAGTCCAAGGGGAATCTGACACCCTCTTCTGACCTCCACGGCATTGCACAACATGGGTGCACAAACCTGCATGCAGACAGTACATTCATACACACACAAAAATAAATAAATAAAAAATTTTAAAGGCGTGTGCCACCATGCCTGGCAGTTTTCAATGTTTAACAAATAACAGCATGCCTTGTTTTTCAAGACTTAATAGTATTCCTTTGTGTTTATGTACTGCATTTTTAATACTTTTAACCCCTGATACTGATTGTTCCCATCTCTTAGATATTATAAGTAATAAATATAGCAGTAAATATATTACTTCATCAGACTAATGTCAGTCCTTTTGGGAACATAGCTAGTAGTGGGATGTCTGGGCTATAGAGCAGTTCTTTCTTTCATCTTTTTGAGACACAATGTTCCTGTAGCTTCAGCTGTCCTGGAAATTTCTTTGGAGAGTTTGCCTCAATCTCACAGAGATCCTCCTGCCTCTGCCTCCTAAGTGAGTGCGGAGATTAATGGCATGCACCAGCATATCTGGCTCCCAGTCTTAATTTGGAAAACCACTGTTTTCCAAACTGGCTGTACTACCTTTAAACACTAATGAGGATGTGAAACACTCAATTCTCTTTTCTGCACATGTTCACCAACACTTTTTATCTTTTGTGATTTTAATAATAGCCAGTATAGCAGGAATAAGATGATTATCTCACTGTGACTTTCCTTTGCATTTCTCTGAATTGTGTATCCATCAGACACTACCAAGTCTTTTGAGGAATGTTTATTGAAGGTTTACTGATAAAAGTTCTCTAAAGAAACAGAACTGATAAAATCCACA
Organism: Rhizomys pruinosus; assembly: GCA_009823505.1. Lineage (NCBI taxonomy): Eukaryota > Metazoa > Chordata > Mammalia > Rodentia > Spalacidae > Rhizomys > Rhizomys pruinosus. The sequence goes on from VZQC01005585.1 coordinate 53,305, forward strand.
AGAAGCAGAGGCAGACTGGAAATCTAGCACACTTACGAATTCTCAGAGTAGAGTGCACAGAGCTTAGATCAGGGATTTCCCAGAACCACGTGAAGCACAGAGTACTGGGATGCAGGCTAAACAGGCATAACCTCCCTTCCCCCTGCCACTGCCAAATGGAATTGCTGAGGGGGTGTCCAAGTGGATTCTTTAGAGAACTTTCAGAACAGAAAGGGAAGAGTAAGTTAGACTTCCAATAGAAAGCCTAAAACTTAGACAATTCAACACTCCATAAGCAAGAAGAAAAACAAAACAAAGAAACAAACAACAAAGGCATCTGAAGGAGGCAAACAAAGCAAGCCTTCAACACAGAGAAGAGACATTTGGGATTCACATTGGAATACAGGCAAGGAGAAATCATGCCAGGGACACGAAGAAGGGACAACATGGGAAAGGTGCAGGATAATTCCACACCAAGCTCTACCAACACTTGGGAGATTCTTACAGTGGGATCCCCCTGGGGATGGCCCAGGACACAGATATTAGAGGAGCAATTGTGGACATATTCAAAGAAATCAAGGAATATAAAGAACAAGTCAGAGAACTAAGGAGAGAGAATGAAAAACTCAAGAAGGCCCTAGAGAGAAAGAATGGCAAACTCCAGAAGGAAGTGGAAACACTGAAAAGATCCCATGCTGAAAAAGAAAAGGAAACCAACCAGCAGAGCAAAGGGCTACAGGAAGAGATTGAGAAGCTCTAAAAGGAAGTGGAAATACTAAAAAAATCACAAGAGGAAATGAAAAAGAAAATCAAACACTCATCCAATCAAGAGGAAAGGAACATTAAAAGCCTCAGAAGTAGAATGGAGGAAGCAGAACAATGAATATCAGACCTGGAAGATAAAACAGAATGACTAAAAAGCTCAAGTAAAGATTATGAAAAATTTAAAAATACACAGAAGTGGAACAACCAGGGATTGTGGGACACTATGAAAAGATCAAACCTCTGCATCATAGGAATAGAGGAAGGAGAAGAATCCCAAGAGAAGGGTACTGATCCGATCTTCAACAGAATAATAGATGAAAATTTTCCCAAACTAAAAAAAAAGACAAACCAATACAAATACAAGAAGCACATAGAACTCCAAATAGACAAGATCAGAAAAGAAACTCCCTATGCCATATCATAGTTAAATTGCTAGATACCCAAAACAAAGACAAAATTCTGAAAGCCACAAGAGGAAAACAACAAGTTGCATATAAGGGGAAACCCATCAGAATTACAACTGACTTCTCAGTGCAAACTATAAAGCAAGGAGAACGTAGAGCAAAGCATTCCCAGTGTTAAAGGACTACAGATGCCAACCCAGGTTACTTTACCCAGCAAAAATGTCAATTATAGTTGAAGGAGAGAGAAAAATCTTCCATGACATAAACAAGATGAAAGACTATATGTTCAGAAAACCAACCCTTCAGAGAATACTTGAAGCAATTCAAAGGACAGAAGAAAGGAGCAACTATCCCAGGCAACTAGAAAGAGAAATCAATAAAAGCATAACTGCAGAAGTAGAAACAGACCAAAAATGCAAATGGATAATAAGGTGAAAAGAAGCAACACACATCTTTCAGTTATAACCTTAAATATTAATGGACTAAAATCCCCAATCAAAAAACATAGACTGGGAGATTGGATTAGGAAAAGGAACCCATCTATATGCTGTCTACAAGAAACGAATCTTACCTTCAAAGATAGGCACCATCTTAAAGTGAAAGGATGGAAAAAAATATTTAAAAAAAAAAAAAAAAGAAATAAAAACATTCCTGGAACTGAATGATAATGATAATACAACACAACAAAACCTATGGGATACTTTAAAAGCAGTCCTAAGAGGTAAGTTTTTAGCCCTGGGCACCTACATTAGAAAAACAGAAAGAGCACAAGCGAATGCAGCTAAAAACACTTGGGAGACCACAACAAATGAACCCTAAATGCAACAGACAGGAAGAAATAACAAAAATCAGAGCAGAAATCAATGAAATAGAAACACACACACACACAAAAAAAAAATCAATGAATCCAAAAGTTGAGAGAATAAACAAGATAGACAGACCTCTAACCCAGGTAACCAAAAGAAAGAAGGAACAACTCCAAATCAATAGAACGTGTGATGAAAGGGGAAGTACCACAACAGACAATGAAAAGATCCAGACAATCATATGGGAATACTTCAAAAACCTATACTCTACTAAGTTTGAAAACCTAGGAGAAATGGATGAATATCTGAAATCCTGGGAATCACCAAAGCTCAACCAAGAAGAGATCGACAGCTTAAAGAGACCTATAACATATGAAGAAATTGAAGATGTAATAAGAAACCTCCTAACTAAAAAAAGTCCAGGCCCAGATGGTTTCACTGCAGCATTCTATAAAACATTTCAAATAGGCTTACAATCATTATTTCTCATATTGTTGAGAAGGATACAAAGAGAGTGAATTCTCAAAAATTCCTTCTATGAAGCCAGCTTCACGCTAATACCAAAACCAGGCAATGATACAACCAAAAAGGAGAACTATAGACCCATCTCCCTCATGAACACAGATGCCAAAATTCTAAACAGAATACTGGCAAATCGCATACAGACCCACATCAAGAAGATCATCCATCATGACCAAGTTGGATTCATACCAGAGATGCAGGGATGGTTCAACATACGAAAATCAATAAACATCATCAAACACATAAATGGAATCAAAGACAAAAACCACACCATCATCTCAATTGATGCAGAAAAAGCCTTTGACAAAATCCAGCATCCCTTCATGCTTAAAGTCCTAGAGGGAATTGGATTGGAGGGATCATTCCTCAATGTAATCAAAGCCATATACAGGAAACCCACAGCCAATATCATCCTAAATGGGGAAATGACAGAAACATTCCCTTTAAAGGTAGGAACTCAACAAGTCTGCCCTATGTCACCACTCCTCTTCAATATAGTGCTTGAAACACTGGCTAGGGCAATAAGGCAAGAAAAGGAAATTAAAGGAGTACTAATTGGAAAAGAGGAAGTCAAGCTAACCCTATTTGCTGATGATATGATTGTTTACTTAAGGGATGCTAAAAATTCCACCAGAAAACTCCTAGAAAAAGATTAAGAGCTTCATTAAAGTGGCAAGATACAAAATTAACCTAGAAAAATCAATAGCCTTTCTTTACACCAACAACAAGCAACTGAAGAAGGAATACGAGGAGACCTTCTCACTCACAATAGCCTCAAAAACAATAAAATACCTAGGAACAAACCTAACCAAAGACACCAAAGATCTCTACAACAAAAATTTTAGACCCCCGAAGAAGGAAATTGAAGAAGACATCAGAAGATGGAAAAACCTCCCATGCTCATGGATTGGGAGAATTAGTATTGTAGAAATTTCCTTTCTACCCAAACTCTTGTACAGATTTAATGCAATCCCAATTAAATTACCTAAGAGTTTGTTTCTTCACAGGCTTGGAAAAAAGTCCCTAATTTCATTTGGAAAAACAAAAGACCCCAAATAGCCAAAACAACTCTGAGTGAAAAGAGCAATACAGGGGAGATCTCTATACCAGACGTCAAACTATACTACAGGGATATAGTCATAAAAACAGCTTGGTACTGGCACAAAAACAGACCTGTTGACCAATGGAACAAAACTGAGGATCCAAACTTGAGCACATACAATTTCAGCCACCTCATAATTGATAAGGGGCCAAGAAGACACAATGGAGGAAAGACAGCATCTTCAGCAAGTGGTGTTGGCAAAACTGGATCACCACTTGTAGAAGAATGAAACTAAACCCCTACCTCTCTTCCTGTACAAAAGTCAACTTGAGATGGATCAAAGACGTCAATGTGAAACCCCAAACTCTGAAGGCAAACTCCCTCTGCCTCCCAAGTGCTAGGAACAAAGGCATAGGCCACCATGCCCGGCCCTTTGCCTATTTTTAAATAGGAATATTTGCTTTGTTCTTGTATGTTGAGTTTTACACTTACATCCCAAATTAAAAGTGAAACTCATAAAGACATGATTAATTTAAAGAAATAATTTTCAAATGAGCATAACTCCTTTAAAATTTCTTTTTCAATGTGGTGATAGTTTAGCTAACAATGAATCTTAAACTACAGATAACTCCTTAGCTTCCCTATTTCGGAGGACAATGACATGTGCATTGGAGCCTAGCACTGAAGTTTCAGGATTCAATGATAAATTTGTTACTGAAAAAGAGAACTTTTTGGGCAGAAAATGTGCTCCCAGGAATATAGTGCTGAGTTGCAGAAGTTTCTGCTGGATTTTGCTCTGTAGCCCATAACTACAAAGCAAATATGGAACACGCAAGAAAGAAAGAAAGAAAGAAAGAAAGAAAGAAAGAAAGAAAGAAAGAAAGAAAGAAAGAAAGAAAGAGAGAGAGAGAGAGAGAGAAGAGAAGAGAAGAGAAGAGAAGAGAAGAGAAGAAAGAGAAGAGAAGAGAAGAGAAGAGAAGAGAAAAGAAAAGAAAAGAAAAGAAAAGAAAAGAAAAGAAAAGAAAAGAAAAGAAAAGAAAAAAGAAAAAAGAAAAGAAAAGAGACAAGAACAAACAGTCTGTAGGGATTTGGGATATGTATGTAGTAAGGGCAGAATCCCTTTTATCATTTTTTAAATCATACTTTCTCACATTAAACTTGCATTATTGATAAGACCAATACATGCAGACAATGGAAGAGCATCTAACTGTAGGTAGAGGCAGGCCCACCTGTGGCTGCATTGTCTTAAATTGTCTGCCCCCTAGGTGAGAATGGCCTGAATCAACTCATGACTCACTTATGACTCAAGCACATGATACAGGGCAGAACAATAGTGAGTGATGTATACGGGGTGTGAGGCAGAGATCTAGGATTGGCTGAGAGAGATGACATCATTTTAACTATATAAAGAACGGGCTGTAAACAATAAACGGAATCTCCATTAACACCTGACCAGATTTTTGGATCCATTATTTTCCACCGGTGTGAAAATACTGTGGCCATAACGGGGTTGCAGCCAGCTCCCCAAGGCCAAGGGTTTATGTCTGGCAGATAGCCAGGCCAGACCAGGCTGTGGGGCAGAAGCTCCCACAGCCAGCTGGTGGTTTTCAGCTCCCAAGAAAAGCCACTGGTGGCTCCTCCCCTTTTCCCTTTAATCCATCAGGTGCAGTTTGCATCTCCAACCGTGGGAGAGTGCTAACTACAGGCTTAATAGTCAGGCTTTTACAATTTTATTTAAACAAGACATTTGACTCCTGCCGTCTCTGACTGCCAGGCTTTTCAGAGTGAGAATATGTATCAGTAAAGAAGCAAATTAGCTGCTTGGCCTAATTTTACATGAATATAATCTCATTTTTCAGTGGCCAAGAACAACACAATTTTGAGGCCAAGGCCAACCTGAAATACATAGTTTCAATTTGAACATTTAGAGAGGTCAGGAAACTAATAAAGGGCTATGGGGGGAAGAAGGAGAGGCTTCCTGGGACAGGTGGTAGAGTGCAGTGATCTGAAGGAGAAAGGGGGGACATTGGACTAGGAATGGTTAAATAGGATAGGGAATGGGGGAGCAGCCCAAAGTAGGGAATATGGGGAGAACTACGTAACACTAAAGGCCTTTATAAAGTCATATGGGAAGTCTACCACTGTAGAAGCCTCTTACAGTACATATGCATATATCATAAAAAGCGATTAAAATGAGTTTGCCCTTTCTAGACATCAGAGTCAAAAAATAAAACCTCAGTACCAGGAATGGACTCTGTCTCTGGAAGCTGTTGACAGGGGGCCCCATATATGCTTAATCAAAATACTGGCCATCGCCATTGCTCTTGGTTACCCACCACAAGTGGATGGTAAGACTCTATTGCTGAAGACACTACATACACGAGCTCTAGAGCAAACAAGGAGAAATCATTCTGGTGCTGACTTCAGAGCTTCATCACCACTGGTTCCTGTTCATAGTGCTAAGAATCCACATATACCACCAAAAAGCAAACGTAATCATTAACCTTCCTTATCCGTGAATCCTGTGAACTACAATAGCAACTGTCCTGGTAAGATATGTCCACTGGTACAATAGTGGCATAAATATTGTGGGAGTAGCAAACTACTTGGATTTAAGGTCACTTCCTAGGATGGAGTACTTGACATTGATACCAGGCACTGGAGACCAGACAGGTCACAGGACATAGAGAATAATCTAATGCTAGTTTTCTACTAAATACTTATCACAGTAAACTGACTGTTAATGACTTATTGTTAGACCCATAAATTAATGCATCTCACAACTCTCACCAGAGAAATTTCCTTATCCAACAGATTGTGATTAACACAGAAAGCCACAACTGGCCAATATGCAGAGATCAAGAGGCTGCAGGCTGTTTATCCCTGAATAGAATGCTATATCAAACTTCTGCCTCTCAATGTTCAGGGATGATTGCAGAAGAGAGGGCAGAAAATGTAAGAGCCAGAGGTGGTGGATGACCACAAGGAAACAGTTCTCTAAACAGCTGCTCAGTTACTCATATGAACTCACAGCTATGGTGGCAGTCTGCACAAGCCCCATGACAGATCAAACCAGAAAAAACTGCCCAGTATAGACATGAAGGAGTGGGTAAGAAGCTCCAGCCCCACCTAAGGAAACTATGGCAACAGATGGCTGGTGGGAGGGGCAAAGACGGTCTTTTTTCAAGCATGGGACTCTCGGTATACTACAGACTCAGGTGGATAATACTAACACTGAAGGACAAATTAGACTGTATAAGCCTTCATATATATATATATATATATATATATATATATATATACATTGTAATATAATATATATTAGAGTGCATTACATTGGGTAGAGGTCAATAAAGGGAAGTGGGGATAGCAGAGGGGATATAAATTATATTGTATGAAAATCCTAAAAATTCAATAAAACACCAAACAGAAAAGATAAAAAAAAAAATGAAGAAAAAGAGGAGTGGAGGAGATAGCTCAGCCGATAAATTGCTTCCCTTGTAAACATCAGGACCTGAGTTCAATCGCCAGAACATGAGAAAGAAAATGGATGTGGTGGCACAGGCTTGTAATTCCACAGCTGTGGATGAGCCTAGGCTGCAGGAACCAGAGCAGTAAGAGACCCCATCTTAAAAATCAAGGTGGACACCTTCTGAGGAGCTGTGCCCAGGGCTGACTTTTGGCCTCCACTCCTGTGTATGCATGTCCACATAAGTGTGCACACATACAGAAACACACACACACACACACACACACACACACACACACACACACACACACCAGAAAACAAAACCAAAAAGACTTGGAGAATTATGCTGATTTATAGTGTTAATGATTCCTACACAAAGGACTCATAAGGGAATTAGTATAGACCCTTCTGTTCTTTACATCAAAACTATATGCTAATATATTTATACAAATGCACTTCATAATCAATGTGAATGATTTAGGTCCATGGCAATCCATAAATCATTTTCAAATGGTTTTCAAAATAATACCAATTAGTATACATTATAAAACAGTTCTTATAGTTCTAAGAAAAGGAAGCAAATCAGGAAATGTTTTAAAGATTATGACTTTCAAATATTTAAGGACTACAAAGTCTCTGTGTGGTAATTTAAGACAGAGGTCTTTTTGAAGTTCCCAGACCCTATTCAGTGACTAGGTAGAGCAACAGTCTGAATTATGGAGGGCTGTGTTAATCAGTTTTTCTTTATTAAAAAAAAATAAAGGGAGTAGGGATGCCCAAGAGAAGTTATCTAAAAGGACAAATGAGTGGCTCAGGAGATGGTTCAGCTGGTAAACATGTTGCCACATAAGCATGGGAACCTGTGTCTGATCCAAAGCATCTTTATAAAAGTCCAGTGTGGCATGGCAGTGTATGCCTGTAAGTCCAGTATTGTGGAGGTAGAAGCAAAAATATCCCTGGGACTTGCTGGCCAGCCAGTCTAGACCAATCAATCAGTGAGCACCAAGTTGAGACATGGAGAGAGAAAAAGAGACAGAAAGACAGAGAGAGAGAGAGAGAGAGAGAGAGAGAGAGAGAGAGAGAGAGAGAGAGAGAGAGAGAGAGAGAGAGAGAGAGAGAGAGAGAGAGAGAGAGAGAGAGATTCTCAAAAACAAGGTGGAAAATTATTGGAAAGACCCAGTATCAAATTCTGGCTTTGACACATATGTGCACATATTTTCATACATTCACATGCCTACACGCACACGCACACACACACACACACACACACATGCATGTGCACATGAATAGTTTAATTTAGACCAGTTTCAGACATTTCAGTCCATGGTGACTTGACCCTGTTTACTTGAGCCTGTTACAGCTCAGGACCTCATCACTTACTTCATGGCAGCCAGGAAGTAGGAAGGGAGGAGAGGTACCCACCAGCAATCCAACCTCCTTTCAATATGACCTACCTCTTGGAGGTTCTGGCCCCTTCCAGTAGCTCCACAGGCTGGCAGTGACGTCTTTAATACATGACCTTTGGGGCCACTTAGCCAAACCACAGCAAATACTAAATAAAAATGAGACCAGCTAGCTAATTGTGCACATTCATCGACATAGGCTAGAAATTGTAGAAAATGAACAGTATTTCTGAAGTCAGAGCATAGATTGATGGATTGATTGATTTATGTATTTACTTATAATGAGAATAAAATGGAGCAGGGTATGAATAAAATAAGATCTCATTCTGTATTAAATATGGCTTATATGCTAAGAAGCCATCTCTTCAATTTGGGAAAAGATGTTTGAAACTAAGGAGCGAGCTAAATACATTTATTTTACTTGGATAACGGTTATACTTTCCTGTAAAAAATTTATGTTTATGGCATTCATTTAAAGATGCATACCCAAAGAAAATGTTACTAACAATCTAAAATTTAAAAATTCATAGATCTCTTTAAAGTTAATATGATCCATGACTTAGATGAGGTCTTCACAATTTTTTTTTCTTAGTCCTGTACTCCCAGCTCATGCGAAGGTGCTCTATTCTCCTGAGTCACACATATTCTGCATATAATTAGAATTCACCAATTATCACTGAAACTCTCTTTTTATTTGTAAAATGGAAACATATGTCTTTGAAATGATTGTTGTATAGATTTTCTTAGCTATAATGTGCTAACTCTGACTGTTGGAAAGAACTGTGATTACAGGGAATGCTGAAAGAGAAACCATGATAAGGGGGTGCATGGGAGTGTTTTGCTTTGATAGAAGATAGTGTAGCCATCCATTAGAATTCTCTTCAATACATAAAGGTCCTTCCCTTTTGGAATAAACAACACGCTGTTCTATAAAATATGTAGATGTAGAATAGCTTCATGGAGAGGAGTTACAGAAATGCGCTTTTTTTCCTGTAAGGAATACATTTGCAAATCAGAGCCAGTTCGAAAGTCCAGATCTATATTTCCACAGCATTTTTGCCAAACACTCACTCAGAACTTTGAGTCTGGCAGTCATTCATTATATTCTTTCACCAAATTATAAGATCCTTGAAGCAAAGTCTACAGAGGACTTGGGTAAATATCAGGTGGCTTTTTCAAATGCAAAATGGTTCTCAGTAAATGTCTGTCAAACAAATGAATTAGTTAAGAAAATGAGTCTCTTGTCAGAGGATTCAATTCAGTATTGAGAGCCAATTTTAATAACATATTTCTAGATCCATTAAGTCCACTAATTAAATAATTATTTGGATTAAATATTTAAGGACTTTGCTATAGAAATAAGTGTCATTAAGACACATTTCAGCAGCCCTGCGGTGCACACGTTTCATCCCAGCACTTAGGAAACAGAGACAAGTGAATCTCTGTGACATCAGGGCCAGGCTGGTTCACAGTAGCAAGTTCCAGGCCAGTAGGGGCTACCCAGGGAGACTCTGTCTCAAAACAAAACAACATGAAAAAAAGCCAATTAAACAAATGACCAAACACCTCTTCCCCACAAAAAAACAAAAAAACAAAAACAAACAAAAAAAAAAAACCACACACAAAGACATTTCTGTAAGAGTCCTTGTACATTCTGTGCATTAAAGTTTAGGTTTCATGGGCCAAGTAAATTTCCCCACATCAAATATGGAGCCTAGCAGCTGAATAAATAAAGTATTTAAAGCAAGACTTAATGAAAGCACCAAAGCCCATACAGGGCTGAGCCAACAGATACACAAGAATAATTATTTGCTATGGATTCATTCTGAAGTAGGATATAAATATATACTTCTGTTCTGCTATAAATTTATAGCATTTCTAATTATGGGAATGGAGAAAGTCTTTAGTGTCCATTAGACTAAGCAGGCACTGTATACTTCTATGTCTCTTGGTGATTAGATTAGTCTTAAGGGTGAGCCTAGTATAACTTTCCACCATGGTATAGCCATCAAGTTCAAAATAGTCAACTGAGTTAGTATGGAAAGTGAAAACATTTTTCTAAGCTCCTGTCGAGGGGACACCATTTCTGTCCAGCATGCTCCACTATTTTCAAGATTTGCTATCTTCATCTGTCTCTTCTTATGAGCAAAAAAGAAATATGAGTAGGATGCAATGACAATGCATGGAATCCAGGTCCTTGGAACTATTTCAAAACACAATGCTGATAATGACTTGGTTGTCAAAATAACATAATATTTTAATGAGAAAACTCATCACAATCAGCTGTGGCACAACTAAATCTTGAGTGTTATCATCTTTTTTTTTATTGATGCTTTGTGTATTTCATACATCATTTTCCAATTCAGTTCAGGCATATTTTCCTTTCCCTTCCCCCGACCCCACCCCACCCCATCCCAGATCATGCATTCTGCCATAACTGTCCTGCATCTTTCTCTCAGTTTTTTTTTCCATTTTTTAGCAATAAGTGATAATTTATGAGTATAAGCATCCTTCATGCAAAACCAATTTGCAAGCAGTTGTGCCCAAACCCACACAGCCCCTTGGTCCCACCATCCAGCGGGGGTGGGGGGGTGGGGGGGTTGTATGTTCAATCAAGTTGATCAAACGAGTTTCCAGGCTATATTGTTGTAATTTCACCATTCACCCCAATCGCAGCCCTTACATTCTACCATGCCCCCTCTTCTGCAAATTGTTCCCTAGGCTTAGAAAAGGGGCACAGGTGGATGAGAAGCAAAACAGTCCACTTTCTCTGGAGCTGTTGTCTTGGACTCTGGTCAATTCTGGCTGTTTCCTTTCATGGGATGACAGTTTGTCCAGGAATAACCTTTCGATCCTACTAATGAAGCACAAGCAATTAGATATATAGGTATTTAAACAGTACTAATTGTTATCATAGGTTACTTTGGTATAGACAAAAATATTTGGATGGTATATTAATAAGGCACATAGAATTAACATTTTTTTACCTGTGTTAAATAGGACAGGGTTTACTGTGTGACTTAGATAACCTCTCCTGCTATTAAACGGATGTCAGCTTGTGGATCAGACCATGGGTGTTATTCCTCCAGGAGAGAGCCAATAGCCAAAAAGATTTGGGATATACATGCAAATGGCTGCCTCTGCTGCACATTTAATATTTCAGGCAGGATGAGGCCATACTGGTGCCGGAGGGGGACGGAGGAGTCTAAGGGCATTGAACTCAAGAACCCATATTTGCTTTATTGTTTAGCAGCCTTTTGGTAACACTCTCTGTCCTGGTATTCCAGAGACTATTGCTCTACACTTGAATGTGTGGTCTCAATATATCTTGCCCATGTTAATGTCAGGTCTTCGGCAGCAGGGACTTATTGCCTTCTTATAGGTATCCCAGTTTACAAGCAAGGAGCCTTTACTTTTGGTGGGGGGAGGGCTTTGGATCCCCCCGGGCCAAACAGATCCTTGGTAGAATAATGCATTGCTGACAGGCCTCCTTAGCTGTCCAAGTTTCTAAGTTAACATCATTTCTAGGTTTATTTAATCCAGTTATTAAGAGGAACAATTATAAAGATAAAATGCCAGGAGTAGAAATGGCTTAGTGGTTAAGAGCACTGTTTTTTTTTTTTTTTTATTATACAATTTTTTTCATTTCCTTGTTTTTTTTTTTTTTGTCAGGTCCATATTCCTTTATTACATAATGAAATATGGAAACAAGTAACAATGCAATATATATATATAATATATATATAATATAGTTATATACTATAATATATTTTTGGTGAGTCCCACAGGACCTCAGGAAAAATATGCTCTGTATGTGAATTTAAAGTTACGACACTATGGGTCCTGTTTTGTATATTCAAGTACAGAAGAAACTGAATGCACAGTAGTTATGCATGAATACAGAAGATGAAAGATATTGGAAAACAATAATTTGGTGAACTATCACATACATTGTTAAACAATGGGTAAATGTAATGACCATAAACTGTTAATAAAGGAGAAAACCATTTCAGCATTCAGGTTTAAATACTAAACACAAAAATAGAATAAATTCTGTGTCTACAGTAATTTTTGAAGTGTATACAAGTGTATCACAAATAAATGAACTTTAAAAAATTTAAAGTCCACTTCCCCTTTATGCAAACATATTTCCACATTTATGATTCATTTCTCTTGTTTTAAAGTCTCTTTTTGTTTAGTTTTTAAAGAAGGCTTCATTATGGCCAGTATCTTGCAATCTAACCTCTTGCCCCAAACTGAGACTTCATACAAACATATTCTCCTTTTGGCTTGCATCTTTACATCGTTTCTCCAAGTGTTCAGACTTAAATAATGTAACTTCCTTTATATACGGTTCCTTTTTCCACACCAGTGGCAGTGCTTCGGGTTCAGCAGGTTCTAATACACACCCTTCTCTTCTCTTCCCATCAATAGCAGTCTCCAAACTTTCACAACACAAGTAGGTAGTAAAGTGCTTTACACAAGGAATTACTATATATACATGGAGTGGTTCCATTCAACAGCCCACACACCAGAGTTCATACACAACACACAAGACAAGGCTCTTTTGAAGAAATGCTTTTCCTGATCATAGAGCTGGGGACTCTTTAAAATCTCATTACTGTAACTAGTATCAAATGTAAGTGACATATGTGAATCTGGGAGGGAATCTTGTGACCTACTGCCAGACCTACAGCCCTAATGCATTACTGCTAAATACCATGCTGCTACTAAAATAACCTCAATAGCTATGACTTTCAGAATCAGCTCCATAGAAAATAGGTATCAGCACAGGGGTCTTCCAATTGTCTTTATGAACATGGGTCCAGAACAGACGGGTTAGACAAGGCCTTTGCATTGGAACATTTTTTTTTCCTACATTTTGGCACTTAAAAAAATTTCCAGTTTCATTTTCGAGGTCTCTTTTTCGTTAAATTTGTGTTTTCTGCACAGAGAAGTGCCATCACAGGCTATCCACCTTTATTGCTGCTTGCACTCTCTTTTTAAAATATCCATGACTTTTCTTCCAAGAGATGGTTTCTAGCGCTGGACAAAACTTTTCATATTCACAACTAATTTGCCTGTTCTTACATCCTCATGTCCAGCTACCAGGTACTCCAAACCTGGATTTAGGATTGGACAAGTGCAGCCTCTGTTTGTCCATGATTCTGGATACAGTGTTCGCTTTCCTCTTAAGATCTTCAACTTGGTAGACTTTAAGACTTTCTTAATCTTCACATTGACCTCAGCATGGGACCCTTTATCATGAGCTGATAAAATCTTGATTTTTAACACGTATGAGTATTTCATTCCACAGAATGCCTTGGGATTTCCTAACACTTGTTCCTTACATTCACATTTACCTGAGTGTCGAAGTGCAGAAAATCCTTGCTCATCCTCCCAGTCCCAGGTTGGTTCGCTCTTATTGTGCATAGAATGGAAGTCGGGAATTTCATGATACCAGTCTATGTCAGCACTGCTGCTGATGCAGTCTCCTGTCAGAGGGTCACAGCTCCCTGCACAATCATAAGGTCTAAAGCCGTAGTCCCCGAAGCCCCAGTATCCCACCATGCACCTGTCACAATGTGGCCCAGCTACTCCAGGCTTGCAAGGGCAGTCACCGTTGCTGGGATCACAGAAGGTCACTGAGCTAAAAGGAAGGACAGCTGATCCAACTGGATGGCAGGAACATGATCTCCTGGGTCACAGTTCTCAGGGAACCCAAGGCAAGAACTCAGGGCAGGAACCTGGAGGCAGGAGCTGAAGCACAGGCCATGGAGGAATGCTGTTCACTGGCTTGCTTAACACACATATGGTAGCTAACAACCACCCATAACTCCAGTTCCAGGTGATCTGACAACCTCTTCTGACCCCTGAAGACACTGCACAACTGGGACACATGTACATTCAGACAATGAACTCATACAGATAAAATAAATGAAAACAATTTAAAGATAAAATGTCACAAAATGGTGTTTTCTTTCTGTATTTTGTGGACTTGCCTCTACCTGCTGACCAGAGTGGGTATGCATTTTGTCTGTTAAGTTTCCTGCACTTACTACTTTTGTCATTTTATCATAAAAATAAATTAATCTGACTTGATAGATGTTATTTGTTACAATACAAAACAGTTTTTATTCAGGACTCTATTATTTTTAGATTTTTACAGACTAATTTTCAGTTTATTGTTTTCAGTGAGTTTCTAACTAATGATAGCAGGTCTACAATGCCTAACATTGCCCCTTTTTTCATCTTTCCAAAATAAAAAGATGAGTACACTATGATAACTACTGTATTTTGTCTTTTGAATATTACTGGATGGCTAAGACTTTATAAATAAAAATGTTACATTAATTATTCTTCTTTGACTTTGTCAAATTCTTGAAAAATATTATGAATTTGTAGCTCTGAACATGACCAGCTTATAAAATTGTCTTTAGTGTAGATTCTTAAATCACACCCCACATACTTTTCAAATATCATATCAGAGATGATCTATAATTTTAATCTTTTAAATCAGACCTCAGATTTAATAAATTGAAGACTGGATAAACTATATGATGTGTAGTTTTCTATAAGGATAAAATTCATCAGCTAAACACGTGAGATTTAAGAGTCTATGTTAAATTATTTATGATGTCAAATTCATCTTTGCAAAATTGACAACAGTATCCTGGGAAAAACATCCCTGAATAATCTACATAAGAAAGTCTCTACACAGACGTGAATAACTATTTGAAAATCAAACAAATTGCAATTGTTAGTGTGGCTCAGAAATAGAGTATTTACCTACCATGTATCATGCTATGATTTAAATCTCCAGCTCTGAATAAAAGAAAGTCCTAAAAGATTCAGAAAGTTAATTAGGCTTTGTGATCCTACACTCTGAGTAGAAACACTTTCAATAACTTGATTCACAATTATATATATTCAAATATCTAAAATATCTATAATTATCCAGCAAATCATGGTCTTCAATCTTCTATAGTTTGTACAGAGATATGTTGGTATTTCTGATCAGGCTACCGATCACTATACGTGAATGCTATCAATCGCAGGCACTATGCCTTATGCTCCGTTCTTTATGAAAGTAAATTCATTCACTTTACTCTTCACATCAGAGTTCTGTTGAAAGGTACTATTATTGTCTTTGTTTCCATGTGAGGAAGGTGATGTTTAAATGTAATAATCAATGCATTTGATGTTATATGAACACAGATGTTTAAGAAGGATTTGAAACCAGTTGGTCTAAATCTAGACTTCATTCCCCAGCGAGAAGTGGAATGTTCACCAATGACTTTAATTTAGATGTCAGGTTCATGGCTAATGGTTGTTAACATGCAGTTCAGTCATGGAACTCATAAATGTCACAGGTGGATTTAAATTCAAATAGAAAAAGAAAAAAAATGTGCTCTATGTGAACTACCTTTTACATTAACAAAACCATGTATCTGTAGATATTTGAGACACTGTTTTTATATTATTTTAACCATTTACAATCTCTGTGAAATAATGCTTTTCTCATGCATGGGGACCTCTTAGCTTATTAATAATCTTTAAGTATAAAGCAGATAACCATTCTGCAGTTATGGTAACATTCTGTATCATCTCTTAATTTGTCTACAGGATATTAACCAGCTAATTCCAAACTAATGAGGAAAGAATAATTCTGAGGACCCAGAACTCCATGCCTACACATGTGGCTATTTCTTGGTCATTGGGGATATTAGAATAACAAAGAGAGAGTATTACATAAGTGTTAGAGTATGTATATAAAGAGTAAAATATTTGTGGAGCTAAAGAGGTGGCTCAGCAATGAACAGCATTTTCTGCTTTTGAAGAGAAGCAGAGTTAAGATTTCAGTATCCACATCAGGCAGCTCACAACTGCCTGTACCTCCAGCTATAGGGGATCTGACACTGTCTTTTTGTCTCCTTGGGCACACACACATACTTGCGCACACAAATCACTTGAAAACCAATTTTTTTTAATTCTCAAAAAAGCAAAATAGAAAAACTGTCTTTTTCATAGTTTTCCTTTAGATGCATTCTTCTTCTCTTTAGATATTTTTTTATCTAGACCTGTGTCCCCCCCATCCCCCCACCCCACCAGAGCTCATGCATTCTGCCAAACATGCTTTTTCATCTCTTTCTCAGACTTTCTCAATATTCTCCATGTGGAAGTTGACTGTTATGAGCAGAAGTTCAATGTTTCAGTCAGCTCTTTGATGTAGTTGTTTCTGTTGTTGTTGTTGTTGTTGTTGTTTCCAATATGCATCACTCCCAACTGCTTTGGACAAAAGCTCAAGGGGCCATGCACAAGAAATACTTACAACTAGGTAATTGGCACTAGCATCCACAGATGAGGGATACCATTCGTCATTTGTTTTTCTGGGACTGTGTTACTTCACTCAGCATGATGTCCTCTAGCTCCAGCCATTTTCCTGCAAAGCTCATGATGTCTCTTTCTTTACTTCGCCTGCATCGATCTCCCTTGTTGATATTTTCTCTATCCATTATTTGTGGATCTTGGTTTCGGTTCAGCATATGTAAGCAAGCGTATAATCGCAGATGTATCCTCGTGTTGGGTGCTAGCTTTGCGGATCAATTGAAGGATAGTGTCTTGTGTCGTGGCAAGTTCATTCAACTGTCCAAGGGTCTTCACAGTGTTCATACGTGGCTGTGCAGAGATTGATCTACCGAGTGGATGAGTGTTCACCTTTCCGCACAACCTCTCCAGCAATTAAGGTGATCAGTTGTTTTTGATCATACCAGTATGCTATGGAAGTAGTAATGACTCTTAAGTTGGTTTTGATTTGCATTGCCATTCAATGGATAGCTGATGACTTGACACGATCTTTAAGGTGTCTTCTCAGCCACTCTCTAAAATTCGCATCACTTGTACAGTCTCTAGCTGTCAGCTCTTTGCTATCTATGTGAGTGGGATCATATTGTTTATTCTCTTTGTTTTTTGTGCAGTTATATATCTCGGAAATCAATTTTGATCCGATGTGTTCCTGCATGTTGAGGTTTGACTCCCACTCTGGGCATTTCCTTAATCTCTTCCTGATCTTGTTCTTGTTCCTGAATTACAGAGCTGTGAGTTTTGAGTCCATTTTGGTCAAATCCGTCGACCTTGAATCCTTGTGCGCTTCTGTTGACTTTAGCGAAGTGTTTTTAGCACTTTATGTCTTGGAGTCTGCTGTCAACTTTTTCTCTAATTGCTTCACAGTTTAGGCGGGTTTCAACGTTGCCGTCTTTGATAGTCTGGAGTTTAATTTTTTGTGCAGGGCAAGAAGTAGGGGTTTAATATTCCGATTCTTCCCAAGTTGGTATCAGTTTTGGCCAATCCAATTAGCTCGGCAAGATTGCTGTCTTTTTCTCTATTGGTGTCGTTACTTGAACTCCCGTTGGTCAATATGAGATAGAGAACATGTATGTTGGCTCAGGTATTTGGTTTTGTTTTTTTCCATTGGTCAAACAGGTCTGTTTTTTTGCCAAGGTCCAGTGTTTTAATATGACTATAGTTGTTGATATTGTCTACTTTTTTGTTGAGCTGTGTATAGAAGCACCATTGACCAAGGAGACTCTATAGGAAGAATGTTAGTGTGAGCTTACGGATGGTGTTCCAGGAATTGTAGATGTCATGTGGCGGCGAGTATGGGCGGCTTGCGAGCTGGCAGAGCAGAGCGAGGGGTCAACATTCTCGCAAAGCACAGGAAAGCAGAAGAGGAGAGCATACGTGCGAGATAGAGGGCTTGTTAAAACTGCACTAGCCTGCCCCAAGCTCAAGCGCACCTTCCTCCAGGAACTGGGCACACCTTCTAAACCTCCAACAATAGCCCACAACCTGGGAGACCAAAATCTGATATACGTAGAGAGCTGACATGGGAGGAACCATTCACAGAATGACAGCTTCCCTGGCGTTAATCGGTTTTGATCATGGACACTGGCCCCCTGTGTAATCATATATGTCATCCCAGGGTTTGTTGGCGCTATCCGGGTCTGTTTTGTTTTTCCATGTTAATTTAAGGACATTTTTTTCAAGCCTGTGAAAGAAACTCTGGGATTTTGATTGGAATTGCGTGAAATCTATACAAGAGATTTGGTTGAAGTGGAATTTTACATGTTAATTTCCAATCTATGAGGATGGGAGTTTTTTTTTTTTTTTTTTTTTTTTTTTTTTTTTTTTTTTTTTTTTTTTTTTTTTTTTTTTTTTTTGTAGAGATCTGTGGTGTTGGTTAGGTTTGTTCCTAGTTATTTTATCTGTTTTTGCAGTTATGTAGTGGAAGTCTCTTTCATTCTTCTCCAGTGCTTGGTTCTATTGTGTAAGTAAGACACTGATGTCTTAGTCGTTATTCTTTGTATCCTTGCCACGTTTGCTGAGCTGTTATCATTTTATGATGTTTTCTGGTAGAGTTGTTAGCATCCTTGGGAAACTATCATGTCATCTGCAATGAGGGATAGCTTGACTTCCCTGTTTCCAATTAGTACTCCTTCAATTTTCCGTCTTTTGTTTATTGCTCTAGCAAGTGTGCCAAGCACTATATTGGTGGAGGATGGGTGATCATGGGGCTGCCTGTACTGGTTGCCAACCGTTTTAAGGGAATGTTTTCTTTCCCCATTTAGGGTGATAATTGGCTGTGGGTTTCCTGATGATGGCTTTCGGATTACAATTGACGGATGATTCTCAATATAAGATTCTTGTATGGTGACTTAAGCGATGATGGATCTGGCTGGTGTTTCAAAGGATTTCTCCACATCATTTGAGATGTTGGTGTGGTTTTTATCTTTTTATTCCATTTATGTGTTGATGATATTTATTGATTTTGTGTTGGCCATCCGTGCATCTTCTGGGTATGAAATCTAATTTGCGTCATTGATAGGATCATCTTGCTTGAATGTGGTCGTATGCTATTTGCCAGCTATCTTGTTCTAGAAATTTTGCATGCTGTGTTCATTTAGGAGGATGGGTCTGTAATTTCACTTTTTGTGTATCTCTTGACTCGGTTGAGTTTTGGTAAGTTAGAGTATGCAAGGAATCTTACATAGAGGAATTTGGTTAGAATTCCTTTGAGTTGCGTACTCTTCTAACAGGTTTACAAGTATTAATGGTTGTAGGTCATCTTTTGAATTTACTTTTATAGTAATTTCTGATGGTTGGATGGAGGGCATGGCCTTACGAGGTTAAGAGCGACCGATCGCTCTTGCAGGGACCCAGGTTCAAATCCCAGCCACATGGTGGCTGAGACGGTCTGTGACTCTAATGTCCAGGACACTGCCATTGCCAGGGAATCCACGGACTTGTGCTGTCTGACTCTGCGCACTTCTACGTAACGGAGTTGCGGCCTCATGGCAGAAGTACATTTCATACAAGCTAAAATATATAATATTAAAATTAAAAAAAAAATGAAAAGAAACGACGTTCTGCTGTTGAAACTGTCCAGGTCGGCGCTTTTTTCAGTTGGGAGGTTTCTTCATTACATCTTCTAAATTTCTTAGGTATGTATGCTGGTCTATTTAGCTGTCTCGATCTCATTGTCTTTTTTGAGCTTTGTGATCAGGATTTCAGATTCAGCATCCATTCCCCTTCGTAGGTTTTCAATACTTCGGTAGAGTATAGGTTGTGTTGAAGTATTCCGTGATTGATTGTATGGAGCTGTTTCGTTGTCTGTTTGTGCTATTTCCCTTGTTCGATCATGGATTCTATTGACTTTGAGTTGGTCCTTCTTTCTTTTTGTTTAGAAAAAGTTTAGAGGTCGGTCTATTCTTTGTTTTTCCTTTCAAGGAACCATGTTTTGGATTCATTGATTTTTTTGATTGTTTTCTTTTTCTTATTTATTGATTCCTGCTCTGATTTTTTTATTTCTCCCTGTCTTGTTTGTGTTTACGGTTCATATGTCCCTAGCTTCCTCTCAGTGCTCTTTAGCTGTGGTGTTAGATCATTAACTTGTACTCTTTCTGTTTTACTAATGAAGGCTCCCAGGGCTATAAGCTTCCCTCAGGACTGCTTTTAAGTTATCTCATAAGTTTTGTTGTCTTGTATTGTTGGTCCCATTTTTTTTTTTGGGTTTTCCATTTTTCCAGGTTCCAGGAATGCTTTGTATTTTCTTCTTTGTCTCTTCCATTACCTCTTAATTATTCAAGACTGTGTTGTTGAGTCTCCATGGGTTCTTGTAAGCAGTAGGGCTTGTCCTAGTGTTAACATTGAGCTTTATTACACTATAGTCTGACAGAATAGATGGAAACTATTATCAACTTTTTTGGTATTTGTGGCGAATTTCGTTGTTGTCCAGGTAGTCTGTGGTAGATTTTGAGAGAATGCTTCCTGGGTGTGGAGTAGAGAAGTGTATTCGTCTGGTATGAGCGGTGAGATAGTTCGGGTTGATCTGTGAGGTCCAGTTTGGTGTATATCACATTCAGATTCGATGTCTCTCGTTTATTGGTTTGTCCTGTGATTACTATCCAAAGACTCAGGGGTATTGAATTCGCCCTACTGAGATGTATGGGTTAATTTGTGACTGTAGTGGTCTGGAGAGATGTGGTCTCTTTAAAGCTTTTGGTGCATCCAGGAGTTTGGTGCATGATATGATTCTAATTGTTGAAATCTTCTTGATGAAATTTGTCCTTCTTGATAGAAAATGTAATTATGGCCGGGGCATGATGAGATAGCTCTAGAGCGTTACCAGCACTGACGGCTTTGCAAGAGGACTCGCGTGTCAGGATTCCCCAGCACCACATGTGGTGCTAATGAACTGGTCCTGTACACTCCCACTCTCCAGGGAGAACTCAGTGCCAGGGAGTTCCAGCCCTTCTTCTTGACCTCCGTGCAATGGCACAACACGGGATGGCACAAACACCAAACATGCAGACAGTACATTCAACAGACAAAAATAATAAAATTGTAAGAATCTGGATTAAAACTGTCAATGGGCCGTCTTTGTTTCCTTCTGAGTTTCTTTTACTGTGAAGTCTATTTTGTCGATATGAAAATAGCAACACTTGCTTCCTTCTTGTTTTGGTACATTTGCCTGGAATATATTTTCCACCTTCCACTTTGAAGGTGGTGCGCTTGTCCTTGAAAGTAAGATGTGCTTCTTGTAGATCAACAGATTCAATGGATGTCTGTTACTTCCAATCCAATCCTCCAGTCTAACGCTCTTGGATGTGGGGGATTAGTCCATTAATATTAAGGTATGGACTGAATTAATTTTGTTGCTTTTCCCTTTTGCCGTGATTATCCATTTTGTGGTTGGTTGGTTTAGGTTTCTACGTTGCAGTTATGCTTTTATTGGTTTCTCTTGTCTAGGTTGCGCTAGGGTTGGGTCCTTTATCTGCTCTTGAATTTGCTCAAGTATCGCTGAAGGGTTGGTTTTCCGGACATAGTAATATTTCATACTTGTTTATGTCAAAGGAAATGTTTTCTCTCTCCTGTCAACTTATTGAATTGACATGTTGCTGTGGAATAGAATCCTGGGTTTGGCATCCATATGACCTTAACACTGGGATGCTTTGCTCCAGTGTTCTCTTGCTTTCATGAGTTGCGTTGAGAGAGTCATCTGTTATTCTGATAGGTTTCCCCTAGTAGGTCACTTGTTTTTCTTTGGTTGGGCTTTTAAGTGATTTTGTCTTTGTTCTGTGTGTCTAGCATTTTAACTGTATGTGCGGTGGAGAGATTTCTTCTGAGGTCTGTCTGTTTGAGTCTATGCGCTTCTTGTACTTTGTATTGTTTGTTTCTTTTACGTTTGGGGATTTATTCATCTATGCTATTTCTGTTGGAAGAATGTCTGATCATACCATGTCGCTCTGGGATTTCTTCTCCTTCCTGTCGTTCTCAGGTGTCCCACAGTTCCTGGTTGTTCCACTTTTGTGTTTTTTTAAATTTTTCATAATCTTTCCTTGAGTTTTTTAGTTGTTCTGTGTTATCTTCCAGGTCTGATATTCTTTGTTCTGCTTCCTCCATTCTGCTTCTGAGGCTTTTTCCATTCCTTTCCTCTTGATTGGATGAGTGTTTGATTTCCTTTTTCATTTCCTCTTCTGATTTCTTTAGTATTTTTACATCTTTTTTGAGTGTGTCTTTTTGAGACAGGGTCTCCCTGTAACCTCAGCCATCCTGGAACACACTCTGTAGAATTCTTTTTGGAGCTTCTCAATCTCTTCCTGTAGCTCTTTGCTTCCCTGGTTGGTTTCCTTATCTTTTTCAGCATGGGGTCTCTTCAGTGTTTCTACTTCCTTCTGGAGTTTGTCATTCTCTCTCTCTAGATCCTTCTTGAGTTCTTCATTCTCTTTTCTTAGGTCTTTGATTTGTTGTTTATAATCTTGTAATTCTTTAAATATGTTCCCAATTGTGTTTCTGATATCTGTGTCCTGGGCCATCCCCAGAGGGATCCCATTGTAGGAATCTTCCATAGGATTTGTAGAGTTTGGTGAGGGATTATCCTGCCCCTTTCCCTTGTTGTCTCTTCTTTGTGTTCCTGGCATATGGGCTTCTCCTTGCCTGTATTCCAATGTGAGTCCTAAATGCCTCTTCACTGTGTTGAAGGCTTGCTTTGCGTGCCTCCTTCAGATGCCTTTGTAATCCCAGTTGGGGGAGGGGCTCTTTAGCCCAAGCCCTGGTACCTGTGCTTCAGCTGGTCTCAGGAGATCTCAGATCTCAAGACTCACACAACCCTACCTTTAATACCAGCTGGGAGGATAACTCCACCCCCAAAGCCACAAAAGCCAATTAACCAAAGACAACTGGATTAACGGATTAACTAGGTTAAGTCAATCAACAATCAGCCTTGCTGAAGCACCCGGTTCCTACCTACCTTCCTGCACTTCAGCTGGTCTCAGGAGATCTCCTTTAGATATTTTTTGACAAAAACAGTATTTTCTTTTCTCTCAAATACTTTAAGTTATATATACATATATTATTATGTATAATATATTTTTATATATTATATAATATATTTTATATATTTTATATATTATATATAAATAAGCATAGAATCATAGCATCATAAACATATCTGGCTAGGACTTAGTGACAGATATTATGTCTAAACCACTTAGTTAATAGTCTCTTTTTATCATAATAGATGATTTTATCTGTGCCCAAGGGACAAATACTTGAGTTTCTAGATTCCTTTGTAGATAAGGTTTTCTCTGTGACACAGCTCTGGCTGCTAAGAGATAAACCATTCTCATAAAACCCTATGGAAAACAGCATCATCCCTAGAAAGCATTGGCCCTTCTACACTCTTCTTTCTTACTGTATGGATGCCAGTTTTACTGGCCCCTTTCTAGTGAATTTGAGGATAAAAATCCAAGAATGATGAATAAATACTCATGATATAACCAGCTCTGTAAAGACTCCCATTGCACTTAGACCTGCCCAGATAAAAGTTTCTATTAAATATACCTTGGAAGGAGATTCTGTAATTTATGGTATCATGAAACATTATTTGATTCTTCAATGTTGAACAGTAAAATAATACTTTATCTTAATGAGAATTCTTCAAATATTATCAGTTATAGACATTTAAATATACATTTACTAAAAACATTGTTTCTCAATTGAGGAAGGTATTAAATATGGTCTTACATTCTGACATCTCTAGCTCTGTATTTTCAAATTATAAAAAACAAATAGGAAACATAAATAGGACTTCGGTGTTTTCTATTATTTAAAATGAAAACTTATTATCTAGTGTATGAAGACTCATAATTTCGATACACCAAAATTTCAGCTTTCTTTTTTAGAAGTTCAGAATATAAGCACTGTAAAAATTACCCTATGACTCTCTGACAAGAAAAGTCTTTTGAAATCCAAATGGGACTAGAGCCAGGGTACTCAGAAGACAGGAAACATCACTTTCCAGTTCTAAGTGATGACACTTCAAAGGCCTGAAGGAAGTTTTCATAAAACAATTTTGCAAGGTCCCTTTTTCCTTTTTTATGTTAGTATTTTTGGGACAGGGTTTCCCTTTTAGTTCCAGCTGGCCTGGAGCTCTCTCGGTATACCAGGCTGGCCTTGAACTCACAGAGATCCACCTGCCTCTGCCTCCTGAGTGCTAGGATCAAAAGTGTGAGCCACCTCGCCTGAGATGATTCCTTTTTCCAACAAAACATTAACAGCTCATTAATTTGGCCACACTCCTTTCTCTGAAAAGTGCTGCCACTCTGGAGAGGGGAATGGCTGCCACCTATACCTCACAGGCATGCCACAAGTCACCTGGGTACACGCAAAGCTTAATTTGTATATTGCCTGTAGTTTGAGTAAATAGTAGTCCATCTTTCTGAGGGAAGTTTTATCTGACTAAGGCTCATTAGTTGCAGGAGCCATCAAATCTATTACTGATTAAGTAAGGAGCTATTTAGGGAAAAGCTTTCTTCGAAGGTAAAAGCTTGGAAATGGCTAACAGTGGTATGTGTAGCGTACAGAATTCAAGATGAACAGACACATTTTTTTTCCTGTGCTTTGCTAACTAAATCACTGGTATATCTCTAGATAAGGGAGTTAAGAAAGAAAGAAAAATGAGTGATTTTCAATATTAGCATAATTTTAATCGAACTAGTATGTAAATATTATTTTAGGAATTTGTTCTACTGAAACAAGATCTTGGAAATGATTTTGCCCAAAGTATTATTGCAAACGAGCATGAAAGGAGAAGAACTCATTTGAAAGTAGTAGAGGACAATACACTTGCCATTGAATTCTGAAGCACACCATTTCAGGAAACATTGTTCCTGAGGCAGGTAACATGTTTCTTTCTGACTCATGATTTTTCCTAAGACACTTACCTACAGTCTCTTGACCACATGTGTGACTTCTATGAGGGACAGTTGATTGTCAACCCTGAGGCCCAAAGTAGGAAGTAAGATGTCCAGAGACACCATTTAGCCTAAGGCTCCTGAACAATAAAGGTGAAGAATCTGACATCTTAGAGCAGTCAGACCAGTCTATGCTTCGCTTCCCTGTCTTGATTCCAATCATAGAAACAGCTAGAGTATCCTTAGTCTCACAAACTGTAGAAGATCACCCAAGGTATAGAACTATAGAAGAGCCAAGGCTCAGAGAGAGTAAATGGATTGATCTTACTATCTCAAAGATAAATTTGAGATAGTAATGCTGAGCTTTTTTCTTGGCATTTCTGAGAGCTTATAAGAGCATAACAAGCCATTTTATTTTAACCTCCTGTTTTTAAAATTATTTATATTCAAATCCATCATTAGCCTATGATTGGGCTCCACTAAAATTAAAAATTAATACAACTTTATGCATTTAATTAACATAGTTTTACTTATATATATAGTATTATATTTTAATAACATATATAAAATGTGCAGTGATTAAGAGGATAATTTGCATATCTATTACCTCAGAAGTTTATCATTTGTGACAAAAATTGTAAATTCAAAATTAACTGTTTGAAAGAAATGTATCTTACTATTTGTGCACTGTATAATTAGCAGCTTTCTCAAAACTGCCTTTATTGAACATCATTCTGATAATACATAGATTATTCTGCCATAGTAAAAGTTTCCCATTTCTTCAGATTCCCTCTAATAAGTCTTCTATATAAGAGTATCTACAGAATAATGTGTTCCAGTTTTTCCTAGAGGAAACTAAAGCCTCATTTTCAAACTGTGGATGAGTAGAGACCCCAATGTGTGAGGGACTCAATGAAATATTCTTAACTACTGTTGCATGAATGGGATGCCAATCATATCACATAATTGTGATCAAGCCTGTCTTAATCTCAATTTTGTCAATTTGGTAAATAACAAGAGGATTTTTAAAGAAGATTTTAACTGTATTTATTATCCCTGTTCATTACACATGGGGAAAAATCTTATATGATCAATGTGCCTCCTTACTTGTAGAATTTTAGCAGTATCTGACTCTGCCTATTGTCATACCACAGATAAGCTGATATTTGTATTATGCAATGAATCACCAAGTTTCAGTTCCCCTTTGATTTGTGTGCATGGGTTGTTGCATCAGATATTAGGTACCCTTATCTTCAATCTCATATATAAAACTTCTCTTCAACCCCAAACCTTACTTTTCAAATTCCTTCTCAAATCATTGAGCAATGCATTTTATATGATGTTTGATCAATATTTGCATGACTTTCACAGATCTATTTTTGTGGGTATTTCATCATGGTAAATTCATATGAAATTTGCATTTTAGTCATTTTTAAGTACAAATTTCAACTGTGATGACTACATTTACATTGTTGTCCCTATCCAGCACAGTCTCCTCATAGTAAACTGAAAATTTGTATTTAATAAATACATCCTATCATGCTGTCAGCCCCTACTAATCACCATAGTGTTTTCTGTCCTTATAGAGCATGAACATTTTAGGTAGCTGTATAAGTGGAATCACACAGTAGTTGTCTTTTTTTCTTTAATAGCTAAACTAGTCATAGAATATTATATCTTCAACTTCATCCACATTGTAGCAAGAATGTCTGCTTTTTATTTCTTTTCAATTCACATATATATGTAAATATATGTGTATATATGAGAGAGAGAGAGAGAGAAAGAGAGAGAGAGAGAGAGAGAGAGAGAGAGAGAGAGAGAGAGAGATTATATACTCATCCATCAATAGGCACTTGGGATTTTCCTTTTTGGAACAATGAGTAATGCCACTATAAACATTGTACAGATATCTATTCTAGCCCTTGTTTTTAATTCTTTAGATACATACTAAGAGATAAAATTTTTTATCATATGGTAGTTCTATGGTCAATTAGTTGGGGATTTCTCCATACTCTCTTCTAGACAAATTGCCCTAATTTACATTCCTTTCAGTGATACAGAATTCCAATTTTCCCAAATATTGATAAAACTTAGTTTCTGCCTTTATGTGCTGTTTGTAATTTTTTTTCTTAGACAGCATAGTATTCAGTCAGAATAAGCGGTTATCAAGCATTTACTGGACTAATAATGGATGCTATTATATCTCTTCTAGTTCATTTATCTTTTATTGATGTAAAAATATTTTTCTTTAATTGGCGGGCTCATAAGAATCACTTATGTTGCTTTAGAGAGCCAGATTCCCAGACTATATCCCAAGCCTATTGAATCTGAAATTCACCACATGGGGTCCAGGGTTAGCATTTCAGGTGATTGCTATTCTCTTTGTCACTAACTCTGAGAATCATATTTACAACCTCTGGACTGCAAGTCTTGAATCGTTTCCTTACAGATGTGTTCCCCAAGTGAGTGCTGTTGAAGCTCCCCAAGGGACAAAACATTAAAGGTATTGTCTGATATACTGCTGGGTATTATCCAGGAAACATTTAACGGTAATCTTTTGTGAAATGGGAATTATCCACAACACACAGACAGTTTCCTGGGATGATGTAAGATGGATCCTTTTACTGAAGATTAGTTTTTGTTGTATAGAATTTGGAAACAAAAGCTGCCTCAATCAGCCTTTACCTATTAAGTCTGTAAGCTGAGCACCTAGCACAAACATGGGTTATGGTCAAGGGTACACTTCTATCTTCCCTGACTTACTAAATAATGTAGCTCCCAAGGCTGGCTATGACAGATTTGGTGTCTTGTAACTGCTATCTAGCAACGTATGTCCATCATGCTTGATGTCCATTAGTTAGATGACATCAATGAGTTAAAGAACTGTTAAATTTGTGTTTTCCTTTAATGGATGCATGACGGTGGTAGCCGAGTCACAGGACAGAAACTTGCCAGAGAAGGACATGACGGTAAGATAAGCTTATTGCCAATATAATTCCATAAATTATTTTAATGACTTGCCTTGGTAAGCTGTCTTAGCCAGTGCACTTAATAAATGAGAATGAGGAGATAAAAGAAAGCAAAGTAAACAAATGCATTATTACCATCTGTTCCTTGATATATATATATATGAATTATGTATGCATCTTATTAGTGCCAAATAAGTAGTGTGCTGTTAGGTACATTTTTAGCAAGACGTTCTTTGAACATCTGTTATGCTGAACTTAGAAATAGCCAGAAAAACTGGTAGAATTTACAATATTAATTTAAATCTTTAATTGGATTTTTTAATATTGAAAATGTCTTTTCCTTGAAACTCTTAAGTTGTTTCTCTCACATTCTTATCAGGGAGATGTTCACCAGCTATCTGCCAAAAGTTAATTAAAATTTGCCTCCCACAAAAGATAAGCTAAGTCATTTTTTTTTTTGAACAAAGACTTTTTAGGTATTATCTTTAAAATTCTTTTCTTTGAAAAATAAAACTTTTTCGTGTGAGGTATATTTTCAGTAACAATAAAAATACTGAATGCTTGGTAACAGAAAATGCAAGCAAAACAGAAAAATAACTTACCCTAAAATAATAGACCTTAACCTTCCAGTCCTTGCCTTGTTGAAAGGTGCTGGACTGATGTATTTTCTTAACCTTCACTTGCTTTCTGAAGTTTCAGGAATGAAGGTTGACTTGACAGAGGGTTTGGCTTAGTGACCACATAAGTTTGGCAGATCCTTGGAACCCTTTCTTTCTGTACCTTGAAACTTCAGTGTTCTAATGCTGACATGCCTCATAGTCTTCTTAGACGCTCTGTCATTTTGTTGGGACTATTAGCTACTATTTTAAAGGAAGCTAGAATTATATTATAAAATATTTTCACCTTGCAGATACAAAGTTGCAGTTACCAAAGCAGAGACTCACACTAGTAAAAAGATCTATCCAATAACACCTTTATT
This sequence comes from Rhizomys pruinosus, assembly GCA_009823505.1. NCBI lineage: Eukaryota > Metazoa > Chordata > Mammalia > Rodentia > Spalacidae > Rhizomys > Rhizomys pruinosus. Next base: position 82,397 of record VZQC01005585.1, read on the forward strand.
CTACTCCGATGTTTATATTCTCAAGTTGGAAGAGCCTTCATTTGTATAAAAATGTTTCCTGGTTATAGTGGATATGAAGATTGCTAAATTAGATATCTAAAAATACAATTATGGTAATAGTTAAAGTGCCTTTGGAGAGATGCTCTGTTTTCTAAAGTACAATGGACAGAGAAAGTGTTTGTGGGGAAAGAAAAGAACACATAGAACCCAGAAGAAAGGAGGAGAAAAAGCAGTATTTATTCTTTCATTATAAAAGATTAAAATTAAAATTAATCTACAAAACTGCCCATGCTTACAATCCAGACACTCTGCAGCATGCTTCTTCCAAAATACAAAGCTAACTAAATTATTGCAGGGGTGCAGCATCCTGCTGCACTCTCCCTGCCTGTCTCTGAGGGAGACTTCCTATGAATTTCAGCAAAGGCTGGCAGATTTGTGGAAGTGGCTGCCCAAGTTCCTGAAGTTGAACTTTATAAGTTCTGACTGGTTACTCCATAAAGGATGCCACGCACTAAGAGCAAAGAAAATGACCTCATTTACAATCAGCTCCAGGTATTATTTCATAGAAGTAACATGAATAAATATATTTATTACCACAGAGGGAAAGGGAAACAACATATGTGGTTCCAGAGAGGGTTTAGTAATGCTGTAATTTAAAACAGACATGACTGCAGTAAACTGACTCTTGGGCTTAAGTTACCTTCAGTGGTCACTCTGCCTAGTGGAAAATGAGGATATTAGAATTTGATGCTATAAATACGACAGTGGCTGGTTGTAAATTTAAAAATACACCAGAAAAAATGAGTAATTTTTTAAAAATGTGTTTTCTCTCCACAAAACAAAGCAATCAAAACCAATGCTATTGATGACAGTACTTAGTTTTTTGTTTAAAAGTATAGTAAAACAAAGGCCTCGAATCCAAAGAGGCCAACACAATTGCTTTACATTTTAGAATCCTTTCAGTTCTTGAACATCAACATGTGTTGTCAAATAGTGAAATACATTCTATTTTAATCATTTCTTTTACTGTTCTCCATCTGTTTATTTCAGTATTTGTGTGCTGTCTTTATAGTTATCATTTCAAATAACTTCATGATTTCTTTCTTTTAAAGGTCTTTATTTTTTTATTTATATGTACGTGTATGTGCTTCTCTTTGTGTGCGAGTACAGCACATATGTGCTTGTGCCCAGAGAGGTCAGAAAAGTCATTAAATCCTCTGGGACTGGAATATAAGTTGTGAGCCACCTGATATGGGTGCTGGGAACTGAACTAGGGTTCTCTGGAAGAGCAGCAAGCACTTAACTGCTACACTGTCTCTCTGGCTCCTGGCTTAGTGATTCCATTGTGCATTTGTATCATAGTTTAAATATTTATTTGTCTGATTTTACTTTTTTATGTGTATGAGTTTATTGCCTGCATGTGTGTAGAGTGCACCTGTGTTATGTAATGCCTGCAGAGGACAGAAGGTGTTTAATCCCTTGGAACTGCAAATAAGGGCAGTCGTTAGCCCCCATGTGGGTGCTGGGAATCAAACCCTGGTCATCTGCAAAAGCAGTCACCACTCCTAATCACTGAGCAATCTCTATAACCCTGTGTCATAGATTATGAAAGCAAACTCCTTATTTTGAATTGTAAGAATTCTTTTATATTTAATGATTTTAGAGCACCGTAAGAGACATTTGCAAATCAAGAAAGTCCTTCTATTGAACTAGTATTTCAGGATGAGTATTCTTATTTCAAATTGTAGGTTAAATAGATCAGTTTTTAAATTTTATGTATGTGTGGGCAAGTGCCCTTAAAGTCTAGAAGAGTGCAATAGACACCCATGAGCTGGCAGTTGTGAGATGCCTGATATGGGAGCTAAGAAATGAACTGGCCCTCTGGAAGAACAGTAAGCATACTTAGTCACTGCCACTTTCCTAGCCCCAGGACTTTGCCATCTTGATTTAGAAATGTGCTTCAAAATGATGAATGATGATACTTTCAATTTAGTATTAGGTACTCTTAGTATTAGTAGAAAAGTATAATAAAAGCATGTCCTAAAATATAGAAAATAAAGTTTTGACTTCTTAGAAATCAACTATATGAGATTTTTTATAAATCTTGCTTAGAATTTGACTGAAGGCGATTTCAGTGGAAAGCACTTGGTGAATTTTCTTCCCTTTGGCACATTCAAATACTTGTTTTTCTTCTATGCAGAATATTGTTTGGCAGAATCATTGTTATTCATTTTTCATGCATTGGTCACAAACCACCATTATTATTATGGTTAGAAAGAGGCCCAATGGTATAATAGAGCCAGGGACTCTGACATCCTCTTCTGGTCTCTGAGAGCATCAGGCACACACATAGCGTAGATACCTATACTACATGCAATCAGATACTAACACATATAATTAAAAGCAAACAAACCTAAAGAGGAGAGAGAGAGAGAGAGAGAGAGAGAGAGAGAGTTCGATTACTTAAGCCAAAACAAAACTTGTGATTTACATGATAGTCCAAAAGAGTACATATTTCCATTGAAATGTAAATGTTAGTTGTGTGGTTCTCAGTTGCTTTAGTCAGATTATCAATTAATCCATGATTTTTCTACTTTTTCCCACATTGGTCAACCTTGGCTCCATGACTCAACCTAATAAAGAGCATAATTTACTGGGGACAAACACTTAACAAAGAAAATTCAAGTCTATGACTTCTGAAATCTCGTTTTTCTTGAACATAGCTAACCTGAGTGTCTAGATGAGGTGACAGACAGGCCCCATTACAGTCAGCAACAGGCCTGTGGGTAAAAAGGATGGAATCATATAAATCGATGTGTATGCACAGAGTGAAGAAGAAGAAGAAGAAGAAGAAGAAGAAGAAGAAGAAGAAGAAGAAGAAGAAGCTATAATCAACTAGCACTCTTCACATATGAATGTCCTGGTGAATCTTCACCTCTACTCTTACAAAAGAAATGACTTTTGTAACATTCATGTAAAATATACAGTTCATGCACACAGAATCTGACTTACCCTGTTCTCCAAATGACAGCAAAGCCTTATTTTATGGAAAAGTTGCAATTTATCCTGTACTCTTTAATAATATTAACAAGTTTTTAATAGGATAAAAATATCCAAGCACATTAAATATAATAATGATTGGCATAAATTTTTCAGACCTTGATAAAGTCATGATTTAGTAATAATGAATAAGTAATGATTAGTTATAATTGGTTGAATATATTTTAAATATTTATACATTCACACATGCTAAGAAGGAAATTGAGACTTTCCTGTTATAATCAGCATTTTTTGCTTTAGGTCAGTTATCAAAATGGTAGATGAGAGCACTGGCTGCTCTTGCAGAGGACCCAGGTTTGATTCCCAGCATCCACATGGCACTATCAACCATCTGTAACTTCAGCTCCAGGGGAATCCAATCCTTAATTCTGACCTCCACAGGTATTGCATGTCATGGTTACACTTACACAAATGCAGGCGCTGGTACACTCATACACAAAAATTAAAAATAATAAATAAAACAGTATCTGAGAATTTTATAGGCGACAATCATAAAAGGATACCCTAAGAACCTTCTTGAGTTACTCAGGATTCTTTATTTTATGAAGGTCTTTTCAGCACAAGGTTTGCATTATAAGTTTCCTAGAGTGGGATATACATTAAGTTTCTTAAGTTCATCTTCCACGTAATCCTTTCTATATTTTTTTCTGAAAAATGCTTGCAATGCTAGTGTCTTGGTGGCTCTAAATCTTTAATCGGAAATTTTGGGAGAAATGTCCCTAATTTCATTTCATATGAACATTTTTTTAAATTATTTTTTATGTGTATGAGCGTACTGTCTGCATGTAGGTTGATGCACTTGTGTCGTACAATGCCGCAGAGGTCAGAAGAGGGTGTTGGATTCCCCTAGAACTGGATTTAAAGACTGTTCTTAGCCACCATGTGGGTGCTGGGAATCGAACCTGGGTCCTCTGCAAGAGCAGTTGGCTCTCTTAACCGCTGAACCATCTCTCCAGCCCCATGAACACAATTTTAAACAGTGGTAACAGTTTATCCTGAGAACAAATTTCAACATGGTCACTCTTTTAGTTAGGGAATAAATAAATATCTCTTATTGAACAAAAATAGTATCATAGTCTTGGTCCAATCAGGAAATAGGAGCAACACATTTAGTTAATCAGGAAAAATTACAAATTAATAACTATGATAAAGAATAGTTGTGAAATACCTGGAAATGTACATGGTATCCCAAGGATCAAGAGGTGTAATCAAGGAAAAATCAACTCACAAAGGGTCTAGACATCATTAGAGATGTTGTGGTTCATAGCTCTCTTCTCAGAAGAACAGAAAAACATGCCTGGAGTTTGTGCAGAAGCAATAGAGTCCCCTCCAAACTATAAATGGAATACATAATCAACATTTTGGTGGCAAGACCATTCAGGGGGGGACAGAGTACATCTAGGCCAAAGGCCTTTTCAGAATCTACAGGCTTCGCAGGCTCTGCAGAGGGAGCTGCAGATCTGTTTATCTCATAGCTGCGCTGTCATTGCAGGTGGACGGGAAGGAGTGGGGAATGGTCCCCAGTTATCTCATCTATAGTCCTTCTAGGTAGTGTGCAGCTTCAGACACCCCACTATTGATCCATAGGCATCAATGCATGTCTAAGGGGGAGGAGGACCCTCTTTTTATTTATTTTTTTTAATTTTTAAAAATTTTCTCTTTTTACAAAAAAACCCAGAACAATACAAAAGGATAATGACAAAACAAAGTGGAAAAAAAAAGGTGGGGGNGGCAGAGATTTTTCATGTTTTTTTCTCAGTTTATTCTCTGTCCATTTCCAGTGCTAAGAACTAGGCCCAGCATGCAGTAGGGTCCCATTAACATTTATTTAATGAATATACAAATGAAGACAGTTAATATACAGGTGCTTTGTGATATAGGCCGGAGCAGGGTGGCAAATAGGCTTTTTTAGAAAAATAATGAATGGGGGCTGGAGAGGTAGCCTAGTGGTTAAGAGCACCAACTGCTCTTGCAGAGGACCCGGGTTCGATCCCCAGCACCTACATGGCGGCTGAGAACCATCTTCAACTCCAGTTCCAGGGGAATCAGACACCCTCTTCTGACCTCCCCGGCATTGGACTACACAGGTGCACAAACCTACATGCAGACAGTACATTCATACACATAAAAATAAATTAAAAAATTAAAAACATTTAAAAAAAAAGAAAAATAATGAATGACTTCTGTTTTTGTTGTTGTTTCAGTTTTATTTTTTGAGACAGGGTCTCATGTAGCCCACACTGACCTCAAATTTGTTATGTACCTGAGGATAACCTTTCATTTCTGACACATCTGTCTTCTCCTCCAGGGTGCTAGGATTGTAAGCACCCCCCACACTTGGTTTTTTTTGAAGTGCTGGGAATGGAACCCAGAACTTTATGCAAGCACTCTACCAATTGAGCTATATCCCCAACCCAAGGCTTACTATTGCATTTATTTTATTTATTTATTTATTTATTTATTTATTTATTTATTTATTTATTTTGGTCTTTTTGAGACAGGATCTCCCTGTAGCCCTAGCTGTCCTGGAACTCGCTCTGTAGACCAGGCTGGCCTTGAACTCACAAAGATCCGCCTGCCTCTGCCTCCCAAGTGCTAGGATTAAAGGTGTGTGCCACCATGCCTGGCCTCGACCCTACATTATTAATCAAGGCCATGATCTAAGGTTTTGTGTCTATTTAAGACTATTTCATATAACTCTAATTCTAATATCTGGAGGCACAGTTTTTCTGGCTTTAAAAGTAATATATTGACTATTATCTTTTGATTATACTTTCCTTTTGGGTGTTTAAGTCCACACAATTAGCCCAGATTAACCAAACTTTGTTTTTTCAAGGTCAGTTAAGGTTCTTGTCTTCAGGGGGCACTTGAGTTTTTGAGGGAGGGGGGCACTTGGCTCCTTCTGTCCATTCTTAACCAGCTCCATCTACATAAGACAAGGTCAGCTTTTGCTAGACCAGGCTTCCCTTTGGAACACAAGGCAACTTTCCTATATGTTGACCTTCCTCTTTATAGAGGACACTGGCTGGAATTCTGTTAGTGGATCTCCAAGACCTCCCTGCACAGGAAGCCTGGTGATTCACAATTGCAGAACATTTTAAGAGATGCCCCCAGACAAACTCTTCTGGAACTAATTGACCTCAGAGGGCAAGGAACAAAATTGTCCCTTAAATCCCTTGGCAGAATTGGTATTTGTGTTAAGTATGGGCATTAAGCATCCAAAAAGTAAAGTTACACCAATCTGTTACTTTTAATTACTATATCGTGTGTAGATAAAGCTTGGAAAAAAGCCTAAGAAGTCTTGCATAAACATTGACTGGAAGAGATTTAACAACATATAATAAACACACAAAGCCAATGAGAAAGATTTAAACAATCTTAGGTGTGGGTTGTCCCATTTATTCCCATGGTGAGCCATGTAGAAAACATGCACAGGAATACACAGCATATGAACACATTGTAAGGTATCCAAACACACAGAGAAAGCTTTATTTAAAATGGCCAGATTTTGTGACTCATTTCCCAGGGCCAAATCCTAGACCCTTGGGTCACCACATACTACCCCATGGGCATGGCCAGGGTGACCCCATGACTCCCACCTCTGCACTAGGGTGCATTTGTTAGAATGCTGGCCAATTCATACTTCACTGAATTTTTCTACATCTCACCCTTTAAATTTTTAAATTAATTTATTTATTTATTATTTTATATATTTTGTACAAGATTATCAAATCTAGACCCATGTCCCCCACCCTATCCCTCCACCCCACCAGAGCACATGTATTCTGCCAAACATGCTTTTCATCTCTTTCTCAGTCTTTCTCGATAGTCTCCATGTGGAAGTTGACTGTTTTGAGCAGAAGTTCACTGTTTTAGTCAGTTCTTTGATGCAGTCCTTTCTGTTGTTGTCATTGTTGTTGTTGTTTCCAATATGCATCACTCCCAACTTCTTGGACAAAAGCTCAAGGGGCCATGCACAAGAAATACTTACAACTAGGTAATTGGCACTAGCATCCACAGATGACGGATACCATTTGTCATTTGTTTTTCTGGGACTGTGTTATTTCACTCAGCATGATGTCCTCTAGCTCCAGCCATTTTCCTGCCAATCTCATGATGTCATCTTTCTTTACTGATGCATAGAACTCCATTGTGTAGATGTACCACATTTTCTCTATCCACTTGTCAGTTGAGGAGCATTTGGGTTGGTTCCAGCTCCTTGCTATTGTGAAGAGAGCTGAAATAAGCATGGCCATGCATGTATCTCTACAGTGGGATGAGTCTTGTGGGTACATGCCCAGGAGAGGTATGGCTGGGTCGGGTGGCAAGTTCATTCCAAGTCTTCCAAGGGTTCTCCACACTGCTTTCCATAGTGGCTGTACGAATTTACATTCCCACCAGCAGTGGATGAGTGTTCCCCTTTCCCCAGAACCTCTCCAGCACTTGGTATCATTTGTTTTCTTGATCCTAGCCAGTCTTATTGGAGTAAGATGATATCTTAAAGTGGTTTTGATTTGCATTTCCTTAATGATTAGTGATGTTGAACACTTCTTAAGGTGTTTCTCAGTAATCTCTAATTCCTTATTTGTGAAGTCTGTTCAGCTCTTTGCTCCATCTATTGAGTGGGTCATTTGTTATCTTTCTTCTTTGTTTTTTGAGTAGTTTACATATTCTGGAAATCAATGTTTTGTCAGATGTTTCTGTCGTGAAGGTTTCCTCCCACTCTGTGGGATTTCTCTTCACTTCCTTGATTGTTTCTTTTGATGTACAGAAGCTTTTTAGTTTACTGAGGTCCCATTTGTCAATTGTCGACCTTAATTCTTGCACAGCTGCTGTCTGATTTAGGAAGTCTTTTCCTATGCCTATGTCTTGTAGTCTGCTGCCCACTTTTTCTTCTATCGCCTTCAGAGTTTGGGGTTTCACGTTGAGGTCTTTGGATCCATCTGGAGTTCACTTTTGTACAGGGTGAGAGGTAGGGGTTTAATTTCATTCTTCTACAAGTGGTGATCCAGTTTTGCCAACACCACTTGCTGAAGATGCTGTCTTTTCTCCATTGTCTCACCTTTAAATTTTATTTTTTTCTGAGAGGCAGGTGAGCCCATGTGAGAGGTCAACAACACAAAGGAAACTGAGCTTTGATTACCCAGCTGCTAAAGCCTGTCTTGAGTGCCAGGCAGGGGGTGGGAGGCAGGTCAGACCTGAGATTTTTATTTTTTACACTAAGGCCAATTAATCTCCAAACAACCCAACCAAGAATTGAACAAATTGTCAAGTATAAGCAATGAATGTAAGTAACTTTCATGCAAACCAATTAGAGAGTATCTATGCCTAAATTTTGAACAACCCAAGGTCCCCATAGTCCAATTGGAGAAGCTTATATGCACAAACATGTTGATCAAATAAATGTCCAGTCCATATTTTTTGATATCTCAGGAATTACCCCTATCTCTTCACCCCTTACATTTTACACACCCATTCTTCTGCATCTGACCTCTGGGCCTCAGGATACAAGGGGCAGAAGTGGTTGAGAAGCAAAACAGTATATTTTTCTTTGAGGTGTCACTTTGAACACCAATCAGTCCAGTTTGTTTCCTTCCATGGATTGGCAGTTTATTTAGGAATTCTTTTTGAATCTTAATAACAAACAAACAGTGAGACAGTAGTTATTTAAATGGCACTGATTATCATGACAAGTTACTCTGTGGGCACAGATACAAATATTTAGATGGCATGTTAGTCTAGATACTATGGATTTCTCATACTGTGTTTGATTACTAGAGGTTTAATACAAGCCATATGTTATTCCTCCAAAGGAGCAAGCTAATAGCCAATTAGATTTGGGCTAACTTTGGTTGCCACTAGCTGCACAGGATCTTCCAGGCAAGTGTGGAGTAGTAATGAGTCTTGCTTGACTCAATGAGACCAATACTTTTTCTTTCCAGTGGCCTTTGCTAATGCTCTCTGGGATTTCAGAAACATACTATCCACTTGCATGCGTGGTCTCTATGTCTTTTTTATGTTCCTACTATATCTTCAGCAGCAGGGTCTTAGTGCCCACTTGTGTGTACCCCAACTTGTAGGCAAATAGCCTTTGTTTTGGGGGGCCACTTGCCCCCAGCCAACACTCCTTGGCAGAATGACCCATTGCTGATACTAAAGCTTTCTTCTATTAACACGTTTTGCTTTAACTCTAAAGCCTTTAAAGATTTTACAATAATGTCTCATTCTGAATAAAATTTTCTTTTACAGTTCTTATACCCATTAGTTATTTAAAGAGTGGCTTTGAATGCCCCATGAGAAATTGTTACCCTAGCAGTTGACTCTTTTTGTAGTTAAGGAACAATTCTCTTACCATTATAATTTGTTTTCTTTTTCTAATAAAAGGAGAGATAGAAAGTTTTTTAAAATCAAAACTTATCATCACCTGTAAAATAAACTTCATTAGGACACATTATAAACAGTTGTTTTAAATAGAATTTACAGATGTTTGGTACCTGTGGCTCAGGCAGTCTGAAGTTTTCTTCCTCTTGATGCTTAGATGGCCCAGCTTCTCTGCTGGTATTTCTTGGTCCATCCTGTACAATCCAAAGCTGTACCTTTTTCAGCATTTAAGTTGGTGATGTTCTGACCTGTGTGTACATGAGAATCTTTTCCCATAGTTAGCTTTAAGATTTCAAAATTAAAAATTTATCAAAAGATTTGGAATAAAGATTTGGAATAAATAAATCCCTTTGAGATACAAGTAGAGAATTCTTTATTCCAAACCCCCTCCCTCTTTTTGTTTCTTAAATTTTTATATTTTGACCTATAGATGTCTAAATAGCAGTTGTTGTATTACATATACCTATAGACAGGAACAAGATGTAAAGGTCCAGTAAGTCTATTTAAAAAGTCTCTATGTTGGCCTGTATATCTTGTAGGCAAAAAGAAATGTCACAAGTAATACTGTACAGTATAGAAAAATACAGAGAACATTTGTGTACATTTAATCTCAAAGTTGTTAATGGAAATCTAGTACAAATTAGAAGCAAAACAAATTTTAATAACAATTCGTATCTCCAGATGTGGTTACACTCTCCAAGAGAGATGTAATTCAGTCCTGTTAAGGGAGGCTGCTGCCAGCAGCTTCCCTCCTGGGTAAGCTGGCACCTCAATGCATTTTGCAGCCCAACCTGAGTGACTACTGTCCCTCTCAGGTCCTTTGCCTGGGAAGTGGAATGCTTCCTGTCTGGCCATGCTATGGAGTCAGTAACTCTCCAAACAGGAATTTCAGGCTGACAGAGCCTACACCCAGACACAATCCACTCCACAGGTTGGTGACCTGATTAGTCTCTGTCCAACTCCACACTAGTTTATCAGGTTAGTGATCTGATTGATCTGCATCTAACACACAAGTATTTGACATCTACATGAGGCAGTGCCTTGTTAGCACTGCTGGACCCCATGACTGACATTTGATCAGCCTCCCTTAGTCTAATTGTGCCCGCACAGACTCACCACACACGTACTATCATGCTGATGGTATCGATACTGGACTCCACAGGCTGGCAACAGATTGGTTCTCCCCAGCCAAATTCCGCTAGCACACACCATTTAAGCCTGATGGGCTTAACATACATATTTCATGAGAAATCATGGATCCAGAAACCCATATCCCCAAAGACCCAAAACATTATTAACACTTTAATACTATGAAAACCCGTTTGCATCTTTGTCTCAGGTGTTGAAGGACTGTAAGCAGTAGGTGGCAGTGTATACCCATTAAGGTGTCCAATAAAATGTGTATTATTTCTAATAGATAACCTTTGTTGAAGTTGAATTATGTGTTGGCTGTTTAATTATATACTTGAGTCTGAGAAGGAAGGGCCAAATTCTAACTCAGAAGCAGTTTTTTGCTGTTGTTTTTATAGCTGTTAACATTAAAAAATATATTTAGAACATAAGTACACATATCCATACGCATGTGTGCATGCACACATACATATATACATACATACACACGTAATAAAGAAAAGTTTGTTAAGTTGACCTGTAAGAGAGAGAAGTCACATTATTATTTAATGATCAATGCGAAGCATGCAAAATTATTTTTACAATTTGTTGTAGGGTTATTTTTTACATAATTAGAATAAATTTCCCAGTAATAAACACCAGATATCTATATGCTTTCCTTTAGGCCCATTCCCAACCACTTAGCTCGAATTAACTATCCCTAACATCTATTTCTATTCTTTATTCTATCCTGTCCTTACTGGTTAACTATCCCTAGGATGCCCCTATGCTAAGTCTAACTGTCCTTCACCTATTTACAGAGACAAAGGTATGTGTGTGGGGGCAAAAGTAGATAGGTCACAGTTGTTTAATCTTGGACTAATTTATCTTTTATTATTAAGGACTGTTTGAATAATAATAACAACAACAATAACTCTAAAAATAATAGCAACAATAACCATAAATGTATTATTAGAAATTATTAAGAATTATTAGTCATATGTTTCAGTATTAATTATAATCATTATCAATAATAATAATTAGTACTAATAACCAATAGTAACAATCAACAACAATTTCTTGTTAGACTGAATTATTATTAATTATTATAAGCAATCTTAATCAATAATAATAATTATAACTATCAATAAAATTTCTAATAATAACAAAAAATAATTTATCATTAGACTAAATTTAATCAATACTAAAATTTATATAAACTCAATTAAAAATTGTTAACACCAAAATGTATAAAACACTTTTTTGAGTTGAATCTATTTCTCTTTGCTCATAGTTAACTCCTATTAGGATTATAAGGATCACAACCCATGTTTAATTAAGAATTCTGTGGGAAAATTCTTTAAGGTGAAACACATTTAAAAGACTAAAATGAAAATTAAATCAACCAATTAAATTTAATTCTGCACATATTTTACTCAAACGATATCTAGGGTACCCAGGGTTAAGTAAAAATATTACATCTTGAATTAAGCATGCTGAGATGGATTTGAATTGTTTAAGCAATAAAGCTAGATGAACCCGAATTCTGGATCCACAATTAGCCCACATCTATGTCATGAGTGGAAGATTAGGTTTAGGTAGGTAGAGTCAGAGGTTTAGAAATAGTTACCCCCAAATCCACAAAAAGCCAAGAGAGCAATACAGTTTTATCTAAAAGCAGGTTGAAATAGAGATAAAAACCTTTTAGAATTAAGTATCTTTCAAGAAAATGTTCCTAAGGAAACTGTAGCTAAGTGGTGAATAGTCCCAAATTGACATCACAGAAGCCTCTGCTCTGGTCTGAACGGAGCACTAGAGCAAGCCTCGGGGAAATTTCCCTATGAGAGTTAGCTGGAGCGGAACCAGAAAGATCAGTGGGAAGGCAAGACAAACTTTTGGAAATTAGAACCCCAAATTACAGGAAATTGGGCCCGTAAATTTATGAAAAATGATTCCAAGGCCAAGCATGGCAACTAAGCCTTGATATGAAACTCAGCCTGGAAGTTGCTGGCCTTTAGGAAAGAGAAAGGTTGATAGCAAAGAGGCAAAATTGTGAGATTTGCATATCGAAATTTTCATGTCTGGGCGCCATTTGTGGGTAGTCCCATTTATTCTCACAGTGAGCCATATAGAAAACATGCACAGGAATGCACAGCACACAGATGCATTGTAAGGTATCCAAATACACAGAGAGACCTTTATTCCAAATGTCCCGGTTTTATAGCCAGTGTGACTCATTTCCTAGGGCCAAATCCTAAACCTTTGCATCACCACACCCACCTCATGGGCAAGGCTAGGGAGGTCCCATGATGCCCACCTAAGCACTAGGGGGCATTGGTTAGACTGCTAGTCAATTCATACTTAACTGAATTTTCCTACATTTATGCCTATCTTAAATGTAAACAGTTTACTACAAATAGAAGTAGCCTCTTTACTTTCCCAAATCCCATATCCTGGTTTGAACATTTCCAATAACAGGAAACATTAAGCTGATAAATTGTACCAAGGCCCTTCTTTCCTGCCTGTGTAACTTATATTGACACCACTGGATGATGGATGTGGTGGTATGTCCTCTGACAAACAGGGATGAGGAGAGAGGTTTGGAAGAGTAGGATGGTCTCCAAATTCTTTAATAAAGGCTTTGTTATCAGATGAGAATTAGAAATCCTTCTCTATTGGCCTATTGACAATTGATTGGTCTCATGGTTTGTAAGGTTCACTGCTGGTTAAACTGTTGATGACTTGTCTCCCTCAGCAGCCTGCATAGAACCTTCTTGGTTTCCTCTGCCCTGCAACCACCATGTGTACCCGCTCACGGCCCCACTAATCTCCAACGGATACTTTCAATTCAGAGGACACATGGTTGGCCCTGGTTAAACTAAATGAGTCACAAACCAAAACCAGAGATCATGAATCTTACAAAGAGGCTGGTTTGTGTGTGTTGGGGAAGTATTGATTGAGATGGGGGATAAAAGTGTGTTTCAGGAGAAGAGTTATTATAATGCATTACATATATGTATGCAGATGTGGAAAAACAAGCTAATTTTAAAGTCTGAATTAATGATAAAAATACATTCTTCACCTCTATGTGGCTGAGGAAGAAGATCAAGGGGCAAGGTGAAAAATTAGATGCCCCACCCACCCTTTGCAGGAACAGAGGCTTAGTTGCAGAGTTTGCATGGTATTTGTGTAAGATAAAATATTTCTTTGTATCTTGGATTGTTCTTTTCTTGGATTTGTTTTGTCTTGTTTTGTTCTATGTGGCTACAAAGAGTAGGGGTGTGTGTGTGTGTGTGTGTGTGTGTGTGTGTGTGTGATGTTCCTGATCTTCTTGTCTTGTTAAGGTTTCTGATTTATTGACACATGCAATAACCAATGCTGGACAGAGGAAGAGAAAAATCCAGGAAATTCACCAACATATTTTTCCACAGCTTGGCACTTTACCCTATCTATGCCTTTTGAATACTTCTTTCACTTGTTTATATGTAATTTTTGGAGTTCTCAGCTACATTCAGTGGATAAACAGGGAAGGCATATGTATGTCTCTGCCATCTTGATCCTGAACCAGATAAGGAAACCAGTTTTAATTATTAGGTTTGATTTTCAATAGAATAAAATCTCTTTCTTCTCTGGTTTACCAGTTTTATTTTTAATTTGTATTTATTTCTCTTCCTAAATATGTAAGGTCAGCTCAGAAATCATTATTGCAATTAAATGACTTCATGGCTCAGTACTAACAGCTGTGACATTTCTCAGATATCACCATGCAAATGAGAGTTTTCCATAGTCCATTTATGTATACATAAAGATGTTAAAATTAACAGCATATGTTCATGGAATTCTCAACATTTTATAGTTAGCTTATGAAGCAGATATTCAGGCCTTACTTTATGCCACTGTGCTATGTAGACTGTCAATAGTGACTAACCTACATATTAATTATGATATTTTGTGGCCGAAATTTCTAATCTGTGTAGTCTATGGATTTGTGTCTTAAAATATCCTTTCTATTTTTCTAATTACTATAGTCTTGGGGGGGGCTCATAAGCAATGTAAATATATCATTGATTAAAATGTTTCAGAAAACTACAGGGTCAGAATTAGCACTGTTAAGGAGTATAACACATACTGGGAGGTTCTTCTGTGGGTGACAGTTCTTCTGGGGGTGTTTATGGGCTATAATGTGCTGTTATATGTGTACATAGTATAATGCCTCAAATTAAGCATATTCATCTCTTTAAGTGTTTATTATTTCTTTGTGATAAAGCACTCAAAATAATTTCTCTCATCTCTTTTTAATGTACAGTATATTATCATTGTCTGTAGTTAAATCCAGTGCAATAGAACACCAGAAAGACATGTTTCCACTCACATGTTGATCAGCTAAAAATGCTGATCTGATAGAAGTTGAGTGTACGGTGGTGTTTGCCTGAGGCTGGGGTGAGTAGGCAGAAGGCCAGACAAACAAAGGT
Organism: Rhizomys pruinosus; assembly: GCA_009823505.1. NCBI lineage: Eukaryota > Metazoa > Chordata > Mammalia > Rodentia > Spalacidae > Rhizomys > Rhizomys pruinosus. The sequence continues at coordinate 97,420 of VZQC01005585.1, forward strand.
TGGCAAAACAGTTACACAATTTGGCATTGGTAAGCATAATTTTACTTACCCCAAGAAGCTTCCTCAAGGCTACACAGTTCATCAAGCCCAACTTGGAATCAGATCTCTGCTGTTTGTATAGAGCTATATAGTAGTCCCAAGACCATAGCATGCTATCAAATATACTTAATCGCTGGCAAGCTTTTATTTCTTTAATGAAAGATTCAAAATAGAAAACATTACCAGACATTTCACATAGTGGGTTACTCAGGACTCTCTATAGAAACAACTGATGGAATGAATATATGTATATTTTATCCCTTTGAAGTTTTGATAATTTTGGTTGATGGGGAAAATTAGTAATAGATAAATTAGTAGAAAACCATCAAAATGTATCATGTGTTAATCATGGGGGTCACACAGATATAGAGGTCAATTCATATATATATATGTATATATATATATATGAAACAAAGATTGTTTCTTTTACACATACATTTATAATCTAATATGTACATTTGGTCTTATAGTGTTTTCCAAAATGAGACCAGTATCAAAGAAGTCTATGGTTATTCTTTTAGGATATTTTCAAAACTCACACTAAATGGTATTGTTTGCAATGTCCACTGTGCTCATAACTTTTCTAGGAAAATGCATGATATTTTAGGAGAAAAATTGATTTTTTTTAAAGTGTCAATATGCAATGCAGAATCTCCAGGTTAGAAAATTAATGAGTTACTTATATTAACATGGTTAAATTCATGATTGCTTATCACTCTTGCTGGTCAAGATGTGTGTGTGTGTGTGTGTGTGTGTGTGTGTGTGTATCTATGTGTATGTGTGTATCTACGTGTATGTATCTATGTGTGTGTGTGTGTGTGTGTGTGTGTGTGTGTGTATCTATGTCTCTGTCTCTCCTCTGGCAAGACTATATTTTGCCATCAGAAATTTTTCTATTCATCATAGAACTCTAAAACAAGAAGAGGTTAAATCATTTTCACAATGATGTAAGAACCAAATACTTAAAGTACAAAGGAGACACTAAACCCAGAGATCAGATTCTGGAGTTATACAGAAGAATTTTTTATCTCGGATGGGCCAATGAGGACCCTTGACAAATTATTCAGCTCAGTTCCGGTACCTCAAAAATACTAGTAACTGAATCAAGTAATTCATCTGTGATAATTTTATAAATAAAATGGGCATACATATCAGTGATAATCCAAGTGTTGCCTTACAGCAAAACAATAATTTAAACTATTAGTTTATGACTTCTGAAGAAAGACATTTACAACAGTTCATGATTCCAATATAAATCTTAGTGTTACACACAGGAAACGGTCTCTTCTGTGTCACAGTCCCTTTCAGGAATAATTCTTCTCTCAGAATGCATTAAATGGTGAAATAATAAGGTTAATTTTACATAGAAGGAGGGAAGGATATTATGTCTTCTTAGTGTGTCTCTTTATAGTCATCTGGTGGTGTCTACATTAACCATGGCTCTCAATTCCTGTAATTTGTGGATAACTGGTGTGGGATTTTGACATTAAGAATCATGAATTATGTGTTTTGAACATGACTGACATCTGAGCACATTTATGATGAAAGGACTCTTGGCCTTGCAGGATAACATGGAGCCATCCACTTTCCCTATACAGAAAGGGTCCTTGATCCTTTTGAGGCAGAAATGGGAACCCAGTGACCACCAGAGAAGCGAGAACTATCGTGAGAGTAGTCGGTGCAGGTTCTTCCACCTGAGAGAAAGGAACTTACTTGAACCCAAAGGAGAGGCACTTGAATGTCCAGATCCTCCAAGTCCATCTTGCAGCACAAGGGAGGAGTCACTGAGTGGAGAGCCTGAAGACAAAATTTCCAAGGATCACAGCGACTGTTCCAGGGAATGTAGCCAGCCTGAAGTACTGAAGGAAGATTCTCTGACTGGCAGGAGAAGGATTGAGCGCTTTTCTATTGCACTGGATGAGCTGAGGAGAATTTTTGAGGCTCCTAAGAGTGAAATTAATCCAACCGAACCAGATAAATACGTCGGAAAGGTAAGGAGCCACTGATTGAGAATTCAGGGTTATAGTCAGAAAATGAATGAGCTAGCCTAGACTGCCATTGACCCCTGAGTAGATAGTGGCTTCTTTTGTCCTCTCACCTGTGCTCTAACCAGCTCTCAGGAAGCTGTCAGGTAGGAGCCTTGAAATGGCATCTTTTTTTATTGACTTCTCTATGGTATGTTTCAGTGGGGACTGGGCATAGTTCCACTCCCACTAAAACAATTCCAATACATTGTCTCATGTTGGTGTTTCTTTGTTTATGTGCTTTTCCACAACTAGGTTAGAAGTTTCTTGGAGGCAAGGACAATTTCTATCCATTCTTTGTGTCTCAAACATCAAATAATGGTATCAAGTTTAGGGAGGACTGTGGGAAGTTTGAACATTTTCTCTTTTCCCTTTGAAATCTTGTTGGTGGGAACAACTAATAATAGATTAGCAGAAAACAAAATTTATCATGTGTTAAGCATGGGGTTCATACAGGCAGAATGTAACTCAAATGAGGGAGAACTGTTGTTCAACTATTGTATTGATTGCAAAAAGAACAGGAATTGAAGGGTTCAGGCAGAAGTGTGACAAACTATGCAAGCTATGCTAGGTTGAGAAGAGGAATGCAAGGAGAACAAATGTTGTTCTATTATGTAAAGAAATTCTCCCATGTAGCATTCTTCAACTTCCTGTGTCCATCATTTCATGGGCCAGATGTCAGTTCCTGAATCTCTTCTTTCCATGGAGAGATTTTTCTAGTCAAATGGGGGCCACCAGTGAGAAATTCCTGCACCAGCTATTTACTAATGTACCTAAATTGAAGTTTATTTTTACTAAAGGGAAGCATTCCAGAGTCCTTTATGTCCGTAGAAGACTGGGTTTTTTCTAATCTAATATACTAAGGAAATGTGTTAGAGAGAATTCTGTGATCTTCCTAGGGACTTAACAACAATTGTGTGAAGTGAAATACACTAAGGCTTTGAAACTACAGTGATCTAGGTTTTCACAATAAGCAATGCAGTTTGCCTTTCTATCAGAACAACTACTTATTTTATTATTTATTTTATTATTTTTGGCGTGTATGAGTGTAGTCCCAGCTTATATGTAAGTGCACCCATGTCTTGCAATGCCCAAGAAAGTCAAAAAAGGGCATTGCTTTATGAGTTCAAGGCCAGCCTAGTCTACAGAGTGAGTTCCAGGACAGCTGGGGCTACAGGGAGACCCTGTCCTGAAAAGACCAAAAAAAAAAAAAAAAAAATGGCTTGGAGGAATGGCCTAGCGGAGTTATAGACGCTGCCACTCTTAACAGAGGAACCCGGGTTCGTCCCCAGCCACCCACAGGCGGCTGAGCAACCGTCTTGAAGCTCCAATTCCAGGAGACTCCAGTTCCAGGGGAATCCGAGACCCTCTTCTGACCTCTGCGGCGTGCACGACACGGGTTGCACGACTTGCAGCAGACAGTAACCTACACATGACAGAAATAAGTAAAATTTAATAAAAAATAATTTAGTATAAAAAAAAAAAAAAAACGGAGGAGGGCATGGATCCCGGGAACTGGGAGTGATGAAATGTGGTTAATAAGAATGACTGAGAGCTGCTGTGTGGGTGGCTAGAACACAAAACCAGGTCTTCGGTAGAGAACGCAATGCAGTGATCTTGGGTGTTTTGTTTAATTTTTTTTATTTAATTGTTTGTTTTATTTATGGCTTCAAAGCCCTAAGTAAACAACACTTTTTTTAACTTCTGCTAAGGACTGATAAGAATCTTCTTCACATTATCTGAACGCAAATCAACGCTTTAATAAGCTAAGGTCCTCAGATAAATGGTAGATTTAAAACTTACGAAACATTGATTCTAGAACAGCCGAACACCCAACAAATCTGGCTCAGTTCAGCAGCAAGGCTGCTTTCTGAATTTGCAATCAACATGATAGTCCACCTTCAGGAGCCTACACTGAGCAACCTCTCCAAGCCTCCGCCTTCAAAAAAGCTTATCGCGCAAACAGAAGTGTTTGTAATACGAAAAGTTACTGTTGTTTCGGGTGTTTAAAGGATTTCGATTTTGAATGTTATAATAATTTATCTTTTATCAAGCTTGTAGACACGTTGTCCCCCCACCCCCCCTATCACCCAACCCCAACAGAGTAATTAGCATTCTGCCCAATATGCTTTTTCATCTCTTTCTCATATTGCTCGAATTTCTCATGAGGAGTTTGAACTGTTGTGAGCTAGAAGTTCACAGTTTCAGTCAAGTTTTTGTCTCCTTTCTTTTTTTTTGTTGTGTTGGTGCATTTCTTTCTAATATGCATCACTTTCACCAAAGCTTTGGACAAAAGCTCAGGGGGTCTGCAAAGAAATCTTACTAACTAGGGGTCATTGGCATAGCATCCACAGATAGAGGGATGGACCATTCGTCGTTTGCTTTCTGGGGAATGTGTTACTTACTCAGATGAAGTTCCTCTAGCTCCAGGCCCTTTCCTGCAACAGTCATGATGTTCATACTTTCTCTTTTTTTATTATTATTGTTTTTTTTTTTTTTTTTTTTTTCATTTTTAGGGATTTCTATTAAGTTTTTGCAGATCATATTGATGTTACACATTTTGCCTAAATTTAGTAATTGGTGCATTTTGCAAGTGCTACTGTCAAATTTGAACAACCCAAATGTTCCCAGAGTCCCAGTTGGAGAAGCTGCATGCACAAGGCAAGTGATCAAATGAGGAGCCAGTCTATATCTGTAGTCCATGATTCAACCCACTATCTCTCCAAGCCCTTACAATTACCAACACCTCCTCTTCCTTGCAATTTATTCATCCCTGGGCTTTGGGAAAGGGGCACAAATGGGTGAGAAGAAAACAGCCTACTTTCTTTGGTTGTCATTTTGGACTCTTAGTCTGTTCAGGTTGTTTCCCTTCATGGGTTGACCCAGCTTATTCAATGATACCTTTTTAGTCAACTAACAAAGCAACAAGCATTGGATGACAGCATTGAAGCAGTACGTATTATTATGTCAAGCAACTGTGAGGCATAGACAGATTTTTGGATTGTATGCTAATCCGCAAACGGTGGTTTCTCTATATAGTGTTGGACAAGTTGTTATTGTGGCTTATAACAGCTCCGAACCACTAGAGGACATAACTTGTGGCATCCACTGTGAAATATTCCTCCAAGAGAGAGTTAATAGTCAATTAGATTTGGTATATATTATAGACACATGGCTGCCACTGTTTCATAGTATCTCCAGGCATTGAGGTGTAGCCTGATACTGACGAGGGACTTTGCTTGTCTCAGGGAGACCCAATATTTTTTCGTGTATTGCTTTAAGTGGCCTTTGGTAATGCTCTCTGGCATTTTCCGAGGCCACTTGTATGCTAGCAAGTGACACCTCATAACATTTTTTTTTCATGCTCATACCAGGTCTTCAACAACAAGGGACTTAATGCCTTTCTCCTTGCATATAACCCACTTATAGCAAAAAGGCCTTTATAATTTTGGGGGGGGGGGCAGGTTTGAATCCCCCAGCAAACATCTTCTAGCGAAATAATTCATTGTTGATGTCAGAGCTTTCATGTAGTAAATATATTTTGCTTAATTACACAAAGCTTATAAACACTTACTATTGAATTTGGCTCTAGATAGAGAATTATCCTTTCATTCACAGTGTCTGTGCCTATCAGTCCATTAAAAAAGGGTAGTTATGCTGGGTTATAGGACATTACCACTGTAACAATTGACTCTAATGTACAGTTAGGGAATGATTTTCATTACCATCATGTTGTTCTTTTTCCTATGAAGGGAAGAGGTAGGAAGTTTACTCAGCATCTGGAATGTAAAATTCATTAGGGGGGCCCATAAACAGTTAACCCAATATTATTCAGAGAGATGCTAAGTGTCTTTGACTCAGGCAGTCTAAGGTTCTGCGTTCTTTAATGTTCAGATGGGTCACCTCTCTGCTGGCAGTTCCCAGTCCATCCTGCACAAAAGTACGTTTTCAGGCATTTAGAATGGTGATTTTTTACCTGTGGGAACATAAAATTCTCCGCCCATTGTTAGTTTCAAGACATCAAAATTGAAAATTTATCAATAGGACGGGAACACAGAGTTTTTTTTTCCATTTCCTACGACAGTAAAGGATACTAACTACCCCACCCCCTCCCCACCTCCCTCTTTTTTTTTTTTTTTTTTTTTTTTTTAGGTTTTTATGTTTTGACTATAGATGCCTAAGTTGTAATACACATACCCATAAACAGGAGCCAAGGCAGAAGCTTTCATTAAATTTAAATTTACTCAAACTGTTCTCATTGACTGTATGCTACTTAATTTTGGGGAAAAAAATTTAAGCGTATTTCCTTTAAATTGTCCTATGAGGAAAAGAAAGTGTTATAATGTGCAATGTGTATAATTCAGAAAAATATCGAGGCCATTTGTGGATCCTAACCCAATACAACTTCATAAATAAACACCCTGCACTTTCTCTCCAATCCCCATCGTTCACTTGTATTACCATGTTTCCCACACACTCTACACGCTAACTTTCCCTACTCTAACCACTTCCCTCCGCTTTACCCTACTCCTCTCCTATTGTGGCTCCCGCTTGGGCAGAGTTGATTACCTGCTAAATAAAATTTTACCCAACCTAAACACGTTGCTCTTTAAAGCTAATAGTGAGTGACTATGACTTCTAATTCTACTTATTTTGGAAGTAAAATTTAAGCTTAGTTTCCTTTAAATTGTCCTACAAGTAAAAGAAAGGGTTACACTGGGATGTTGTATAATTCGAAAAATATAGAGACCATTTGTGTAACTTAACCCATAATCAATTTAATAAGCGAAAACAACTAACATTTTATATTCCATTAGTTCAGATTGTACATTATTAGTAACTTTTCTGTTGCTGTGATAAAGCGACCATGACCAAAGGAAATTAAAAGGAAGAGTTTATTTTTGAGCTTACGATTGACAGTAACAGGGAATTAGAGGTCCATTGTGGTGGGGCGGGAGGGGGCCATGGTGGCTGGAGCTGGAGAAGCAAGCCAAAGGTCACATCTCGCAAGAGCACAGGAAGCAGAGAGAGCACTGATAGGAACGCATGAGGCTTGGTTAAAAAAAATCAACTAAGCTGCCCCCAGTGACACACTTCCTCCAGCTGGCCAACATACCCAAGACCTCCAAAAACATTGTCACCAACTGGAGACAAAGTTTCTGAATACCTAGACCTATGTAGGACAACTCATTCAGCCAAACCACATACACCATTTTTTCACCAAAACCTACACCCAATTTAACTAATCTAAATATTTAACTAGTCCTCTTAAAATAATCTATACTTGGTGGATAAAGCTTTGGGCAGAGTTTGAGTACCTGCTAAATAATTTTTACCCAATATCACTTTGCTCTTTAAAACTTTATGACTGGATTATGACTTCGGATAAATCAAGTCCATTAACTTAGATGGTTTTAACGTTGTATTTTGTGTATAAATCTCACTGAATACCTCGGCCTAGTATAAATATATTTTATTTTTTAAGTATACCTTGGTAAACTGCAAGTCTTACAGATTGGATTTTAATGACTATCTCCTCCAAGCTCTTGGCCTTATCCAGGCCTGGCATGAAAAACTGCTTTAAAGGATTTGCAGTATAGTACTGCCTTATTTTTTTTTTTTTTTTTTTTTTGCCCAGCAGTACTTCTAATGAAATCAAGTTGCAAGCAGTTTGGTGCCCCATCCACACAGCTCGTGGCTCCCACCATCCAGCGGGAGGGGCTTGAATGTTCAAATCAAGTTGATCAATAAGTGGTCCAGACTATATTGTCGTAGTTTCACCGTTCACCCCAAACGCAGCCCCTACTTCTACCGTGCCCCCTCTGCTGCAGATTGGTCCTTGGCTTAGAGATGTGGCACAAGCGGACAAGAAGCACAATAGTCCGACTTGGTCTAGGTGTCATTTTGGACTCTGATAGTTTCTGGCTGTTTCCTTTTTATGTGCTGACGTTTGCCCGGGGATAAAGCTTTCAATCCTACGAAGAATGAAGCACAAGCTATTTGATGTATAGGCATTTAAACATTGCTATTTACTATAGGGTAGTTACTTGGTATAGACACAGATGTTTGGAATGGTTGTTAATCCCTGGATGACTTTTTTTTTCCTGAGAAAGATGACAAGACCTTACTGTAGCATATAAATCTCCTAATCACTTAGAGGGTATAAGCTTTTGGGCAAAAATACCATGAGTTTATTCCTCCAAAGGAGAGAGCTAATATCAAAATAAATTTGGGATATGAAGACATATGGCTGCCACTGCCTGCACAATATCATCCAAGCAGGTGAGGTGCAGCTGATGTTGGTGAGGATTCGTGCTTGACTCAAGGAGACAAGTATTTGCTTTATTGGGTTTTGACGCATTAGTGGCCTTTTGGTAACACTCTCTTGTATTCAGGAGACCAACTGTATACTTGGTAAGTGCGATCTTGATACAATCTTCCCATTCTTACATCAGGTAATTGACAGCAGGGCAGACCTTACTGCCTCTCTTCTTACAGATATCCCAGTTTTACAGGCAATAAGCCTTAAACCTCTTTGGGTTTATATGATATTTGGTTTCTGGATAGACAATAATCCGTTTTACAGTTCCTATGTATAATATTAGTCAATTAAGAAGCAAGTTTTTACCAGTTTTATAAGAGAATTACTTCTATAAACAGTCAGCTCTATTTACATTTAAAGATGTGACTTCATTAACCACCAATGTTTTTTTTCTTTGTTTTATAAAAGAGGTAAGGAGGTCTCTCTCATATTGAAAACTGTCCTGCACCTAGAAGGTAAGTTCATTAGGACTCACTACAAATAGTTGTTACAAGTACAACCTATGGTCCTCATAGATGTTTGATGCCTGTAGCAGGCTGAGGCTTTTCTCTTCCATTATAGTGCTTAAGTGGGTCAACTTCTCTGCTGGTAGTTTTCTTGGTACAACCTACACGATGGAAGGCTGTATCCTTTGTTTCTCAGCCTTTGAGTTGGTTACGTTGTTTGACTTGTTGGAACAGACAAATCTTTTCCCATAGTTAGTCTTAAGAGTAAATTGAAAGTTTTGGACAAAATTGTTTAATATGTAACTGTATATCCCACATTTATTTAATTTATTTATTTATTATTTATTTAGTTATTTATTATATTTTATCATGGAGTCTCAAAAGGCAGTTTTTTGTAAGTACACTTGTACTATAAGGCAAGGATCAAGTGTAAATTCATCAAAATTTTGGTGCCAATCTTTTTTGGGTGACTGTATGTTTGTTAATTTGGGAAGCAAGGTTAATTCCTTAAGTTAAATCTTTCTACAGGTAAAAGAGAATGTTACAAGATGATAACTGTACAACACAAAAATTATAGAGTAGAGAACATTTGTATATGTTGTGTTAATCCCAAAGTTATTGTTATAATAAATTTTAAGTAAATACCATGTAATTTTAAATTAATAATCCATTAATAGAATGTCAGCTGGCTTTAACGGAGGCAAGAAACGCCAGGGTGGAGAGGTGACCAAGACATGGGCGCTAGCCACGCAGAAGGGGAGGGACAGTTGGGGGGGGGCCAGCGCCTGGCGAGGGGGAAAAGAGAACGGAAATAAACATGGCTGTGCATGTAGAGCTGCGGGGGGGTGAGCTTGAGGGACATTGCCCGGAGTGGTATGGCGGGGTTTGGGTGGAAAGGTCATATCCAAGTCCTTCCAAGGGTGACCAACTGCTTTCCAGAGGGGTTGTATGAGTTCATTCCCACCAGCAGATGGAAAGTGGTTCCCAGCGTTTCTCACGAACCCTCCAGCTTGGTATCATTTGTTTTCTTGATACCTAGCCAGTCTTATTGGAGTAAGTGATATCTTAAAGTGATTTTTTGATTTGCATTTCTTAATGATTATGATGTTGAACACGTTCTTAAAAGTATTTCTCAGCCACTATAATTTCCTTCACTTTTGAAGTCTCTGTTTAAGCTCTTTGCTCCTCTTTTGGGTGGTGTCATTGTTTTCTTTCTTCTTGTTTTTGAGTAGTTTATATATTCTGGAATCAATGCTTGTCAGTTGTGTTCGTGTGAGGTTTCTTCCGCACTCTGTGGGATTTCTCTTCACTTCCTTGATGTTTCTTTTGATGTACAGAAGCTTTGAGTTAATGAGGTCCATTTGTCAATTGTCGACCTTTTAAAAAAAAATTCTGTTGCAGATGCTGTCTGATGTAGGAAGTATTTTCCTATGCCTATGTCTTGTAGTCCTGCTGCCCACTTTTTCTCGATCACCTTCAGAGTTTTGGGTTTCACATTGAGGTCTTTGATCCTTCTGGAGTTGATTTTTGTACAGGGTGAGAGGTAGGGGATTAATTTCATTCTTCTACAAGTGGTGATCCAGTTTTGCCAACACCACTTGCTGAAGATGCTGTCTTTTCTCCATTGTGTCTTCTTGGCCCCCTTGTCAAATATGAGATGGCTGAAATTGTATGTGCTCAGATTTGGATCTTCAGTTTTGTTCCATTTGTCAACAGGTCTGTTTTTGTGCCAGTACCAGGCTATTTTTATGACTATAGCCCTGTAGTATAGTTTGAAGTCTGGTAGAGAGATCCCCCCTGTGTAGCTCTTTTCACTCAGGGTTGTTTTGGTTATTTGGGGTATTTGTTTTTCCAAATGAATTTAAGCACTTTTTTCCAAGCTTGAGAAGAAACTCTTGGGGATTTTGATTGGGATTGTGTTAAATCTATACAAGAGTTTTGGTAGAATGGACATTTTTACAAGGTTAATTTTCCCAATTCATGAGCATGGGAGATTTTTCCATCTTCTGATGTCTTCAATTTCTTTCTTTAAAGGTTTAAAATTTTTGTTGTAGAGATCTTTGGTGTCTTTGGTTAGGTTTGTTCCTAGGTATTTTATTGTTTTTGAGGCTATTGTAAGTGGGAAGGTCTCTGAATTCTTTCTCCAGTTGCTTGTTTTTGGTATAAAGAAAGGCCACTGATGTTTCTAGGTTAATTTTGTATCCTGCCACTTTGCTGAAGTTGTTAATCATTTCTAGGAGTTTTCTGGTGGAACTTTTAGCATCCCTTAAGTAAACAATCATATCATCAGCAAATAGGGATAGCTTGACTTCCTCTTTTCCAGTTAGTACTCCTTTAATTTCCTTTTCTTGCCTTATTGCTCTAGCAAGTGTTTCAAGCACTATATTGAGGAGAAGTGGTGACAGGGGAAGCTTTGATGAGTTCCTACCTTTAAAGGGAATGTTTCTGTCATTTCCCCATCTCCTTAATGAACACAGATCCTAAAATTCTAAACAGGATACTGGCAAATTGCATACAGACCCACATCAAGAAGATCATCCATCATGACCAACTTGTATTCACACCAGAGATGCAGGGATGGTTCAACATATGAAAATCAATAAACATTATCAAACACATAAATGGAATGAAAGACAAAAACCATACCATCAAATCAATTGATGCTGAAAAAGCCTTTGACAAAATCCAGCATCCTTTCATGCTTAAAATCCTAGAAGGAACTGGATTAGAGGGATCATAAACCCACAGCTAATATCATCCTAAATGGGGGAAATGACAGAAACATTCCCTTTCTTTTTTTTGGCACTTTTGAGTCAGGGTCTTCCTGTAGCCCCAGTTAGCCTGGAACTCACTTTGTAGACCAGGCTGGCCTTCAACTCACAGACATCCACCAGCCTCTGCCACCTGAGTGCTGGGATTAAAAGTATGCACCAACATGCCTGGCTAGTTACTTGTTTAACATCAACAAAAAGTGTAATCTGTTTATGTCACTAAACGTTGAGATTGAAAAAATTTGTTTAGGTAATGATGATGATACTTGGTAATTCCACTCACTACAATGTCACACCTGAAATAATTCTGTTAGCTAATTGGGGCATTTAATTAGAGGCATAAAAAATAGGATAGGCAGCAGCATAAGCACTGGCCACATTTTCCATTTCTATAAGTTAGCAATTACCATTTGAGCCAAAATTCCTACAATTTGTTACATTTGTTATAGGCCCTACATGAGACAGATTACAATTACATTTCTTGAAGAACTAACATGGGACTTTGTATATTAGTTTTTAATTAAAAGTATTTATCATGATTAGCTTTCATAGAGGGCATTATAAAAATGAAAAATACATTGAGCTAAATGATTTTACTAACATTTTTCTTAAGTTATCTTGTCCTTATTTGTTTTTATCTATATGTCTATGTGTAAGTCTGTTTATAAATGTTGGACCATGCATACGTGTGCATGTCTGTGTAGAGCCCATAAGAAAACCACAGGTGTCATTCCTCGGGAGGTATCCCAGATTTTCCTAACAATATGCATAATTGATTTAATGACAACATGTTCTATGATGTTATACTTGTCAGCTCACATTGAAAGTAGATGACTTCTAGGGCTGGAGAGATGGCATAGCTGTTAAGAGTGCCGACTGCTCTTGCAGAGGACCCGGGTTCTATTCCCAGCATCCACATGGCGGCTGAGAACCATCTGTAACCCCAATTCCAGGAGAACTCCAGTTCCAGGGGAATCTGACACCCTCTTCTGACCTCCATGGCATTGCACAACACAGGTGCACAAACCTACAGCAATACATTCATAAACATAGAAAATAAATAAATAAATAAATAAATAAATAAATACATAAATAAGAAACTAGATGACTTCTAAAAATGGTAGCAACATACTGACCCCAATTGAGGTTTTTCTTGGTCAGTTTGTAGTCTTATTAGAGCAATCCTGTTTGTTAACATTTGGTAATGCTTTTTAGTTGGGTGGCTAGGAAATGGGGTACACTCAACATAGATATTTATGGCATTTAGTTTTTTCTTTTGGTATTTTTATTGAGTTTTATGAATTTCATATAATACGTTTTAATCAAATTTAGATCCTTACCTCTCCTAACCCCCCCTCCCCCGCCGTGGTTCCCACACACACCTGATTTCAGATATTCTGTCAGAGATGTTAAGTCCTATAAGATCAGGCATTTTTATCCAGATGTCCCTTGATGCAAGTTCATCCGCTGGAGTCTAGTCGGCCTATGTAGAGTCATTCCCTTAAAGACAGCAAGCACAAGACCCATGCCAACTCAATCAGAGGAAAACCCAACATAGAGCTGGGGAAATGGGCACCAGGCCCCAAGCAAGCTGAAGAACTGTGGGCAAATGATCACTGTGGGGTGAGGGGGATTCCACTTATTTTTATCTTTATAAATTAAGCAAAGCAAGAAAAAGCGTTTTCACTCAATGTTGATTTCCAATGTAACAACTTGGTGCATATTCCCAAAATAATTGTTAAAATGTGGCCCAATGAACAAAAGTCATTTGTATAAATTATCATAATATAATGCCTTCTAATCATAACACAGTAGTTTTCTAAATGAATGATTCATTAATTTTTGCTTTATAAATCTTTCATATACTGTACACATATAGATTTAAAATCAGTTTCCTAAGTAAAAATTAGAAATGTTAGCCAAATTTTCTTTTGAAATGAATTCCATGGCTTCCATAACAATGTATAGTGGGGACAGAAAAAACATACGTCAATTATAAATTAAATTACTTCCCATCAGTGAAGCATTTTGACATGTTATTAGGCATGTGAACACAATTTGAATCCAACTAAATTTAAATGAGGTATTTCACCCTTTGCATAGTGATTAGATACATACAGCCTCACATTTAGTTTCTGTACGTCCTTCTTTGTATCAACACTTTATATTATTAGATGTCATCACAATGTAATGAGATAATTTTTATTTGCATAAATCATGCAAAAGTTCTAGCAACTTTATAACTATGACACATATTTAATGGAGACACTTAGAATATTGATGATGTGAGGAAAGTTCTGCAGTATTTGTAATATTTAATGTCAGGATGAAAACTAATTTCAAATAAAGAAAACTGTTTATAACTAGCAAATCATTCCAATGATAAGAAACAATCAGTTGCATTTTAATGTTGTTACAGAACAGAATGCAATGCTTCAGCTATAGGCATTTTATTCAGAAATAGTATGAATTTTTTGTGCTACATTGAAAGTCTATAAAAGTTTAATAAACATATCTACATATATTTATAGATACATACACATAGGCATATGTTCATTTGTGAATGTTTATATTTGGTCTAAAGTATTTCCAACGAACAGGAGAAATGTGTCCTATTTATTAAAGGTATCCATTTGAGTATAAGTTAGTTTAGAAAATTATCTATTAACTGAAAAAATGAACTAGAAATTTCTTAAGATTTTCTTTGTTGTAATATTATTTCATATAAACTTAGAAGCTCTTTAGAGAAAGATAGCAATACTTAAAATGTTCACTGTGGGGGCTGGAGAGATGTCCTAGTGGTTAAGAGCGCCAACCACTCTTACAGAGGACCCGGGTTCGATTCCCAGCACCCACATGGCAGCAGAGAACCATCTAAAACTCCAATTCCAGGAGAACTCCAGTTCCAGGGGAATCCGACACCCTCTACTAACCTCTGTGGCATTGCACGACACGGGTGCACAAACTTGCATGCAGACAGTACATTCATACACATACAGAGATAAATAAAATTAATAAAAATATTTTTTAAAAATGTTCACTGTGTTCCAGAATCTTAGAAACAAAATAAAATTGATGAATAGTTCTTAACATAATTTTATTTGCTGATATTTAGAAACTTCACAGGTGTACAGAATTTGGCCAACATTTTAAAAACACACTGTTATTGAAGCTTAAACTGAACTTAAATCTGAATACTTTTATGGGACAGATATATAATTTAAAGATACAAATTTATAGGTTATAATCATAAATAAATGGTGTGGAACATAAATCTAAGGGAATTTTAAGAATTCTATGATTCTAAATCTCAGAAAGAATGACATACCTTCCAATACTAACAAATATTATTATGGAATGTATCAGTTAGAATTTTCTGTGTCACAAAGGACCTCAAATTTCTGGCAATTCAATCAAGAACATTTGTTGTTGTTCAACAGTTTCTGATTAGCTTGGACTTTCATCTGGTCTTATCACTTGTCACTCAAACATCTACGGCCCTCCACCAGTCAGATGGGGTCTGTTTTCTCTTGGATGGCAGCAGGATTGAAACAACTCAGCTGTGCCCCTTTGGTTTAGGGATGCCATTAAAAATTTAATGAGGGCCATCCAGATAGCTAAGTGGGTAACAGAGCTTGCCAACTAACCTGATGACCTGAGTTGGATTCCCAGAAACCACTTGATGGAAGAAGAGACCCAACTCAGGCAACTGGTTTTCTGATCCAGTTGTGCCATAATATATGTGGCACACAAAACACTTTATATATATATATATATATAGTTGTCGTGATTATATATCATATATATATATATATAATATAAATGTATGTATTGTTTATATATATATAATATATAAAAAAAAAAAAAAAAAAAAAAATATATTATATATATATATAATCTTATATATATANTATATATATATATATATATATATAGTGTTGAGTTAACACACACCTAGAAGGAGAACCATCTACGAAAGTATGTATTTGACCACTATTTGTGGATACAATTCATGTGTTGTACACTGAGGTTTCTGTGATTACGCTAATGGTAGCAAGTAGATTAGACAGATCCTAAGGATGTTTATATCCTAATTTCCAGAGCTTGGGACTTTGCTGCCTGATATGATGAAGAGGACTCAGCAAATGTAGTTTAGTAAAGGGTCTTAGGACCCCATATCCTTCTGGATGATACTTGATTAGTATCTAGGCTTTTTATGAGAAAGAATCAGGAGTAGCATATGGAAAAAAAAAAAAAAAACGAGAGGAGATGTGATGACCGAGGTCATGAGAGAAGCATGGGATGGAATAAGGAAGCGCCATAACAGAAACCAACTGTGTTCTGATTGCTCCAGAGGAAGCACAGCCCTATGCATATCAGTTTACCTTGTGAAGTTGTAGGATTTTGATGCCTAATCTGTTAAGACAATAAAGTTGACTTTTTTTAAATCAATACAATATAAGTTGTTACAGCAGCAACAGGGAACCAACATTTTAACTACATTACTTAAAATTCTGGCTACTATTGATTTTGGAGTTTCTTTCTGTACTTCCTTCATGAATATATTCAGGTCTTTCAAATTCAGGTTGCTTGTATTTTTAGTTGATAGTATAAATGATTGTAATAAAAACTAATCAAAGACATTTCTAAATCTTATGTCGCAGATTTTGAGAATACCTATTAATATGCAACACTTGACAATTAAAATGGTAACTTTATTTAGGAAATAAAGTGTTTTACAGTAAAGGATAAAGAAAATTTTAGAATTTTTTTTGTTATTTTTTGAGATAAGCTCCTCCTAATCCCCAGCTAGTCTGGAACTCACTACATAGACCAGGTTGGCCTCTAACTCACAGAAATCTACCTCTCTCTGCCTCCAGGGTACTGGGATTAAGGGTGTGTGCTGCCATGCTTGGCTAGAAATGTAAATTTAAAGATAAAAAGCTTGTAGGACACACTTGCCTTGATTAATATCTTCTGTAGGTGACATAGGTTATGAAAAAAAGAAATACAATTTTTAAACAAAATAAACTCAGCACTGATTAGCCATTTCCGATTGAAGCAGACAGAATTTGGACTAATGTGTACCAGAATAGGCAGGGAGAAGGCTTTCCCTCTACCTGCCCCTGTTAGCTATCAAGAAGGCTGAAATAATGAAACCCTAAGTGCCTCCCTAAAAGATCCACAGCCTTGATTCAATGGATCAATCTTGAGTTTATTCCATCAATGTCTCCTGGGTTTTAAATGATAAACAATCTGATCATTGCATTACATTGCTAGTGACTCCCTGTGTTTTCAGTGCATGGCTAAGAACACTCCTCAAAGCCGTTCACTCTCAGACTCAGACTCAGGTTGTTTGCTGAAAATTTAACAGTGGCTATCTCTGTCACTTACCTAGAATGCAGGCTTTTGACAGAGCATTCAAACATAAAATGAACTTATTCGTGCAGTGTGTGCTCTACCAGTATATTCTGCCTGTGTCACTCCCTGAGACTGTATTGATAGAATTCAGTTACCAGAGAAAACATGAAGACACAAAGCTAAGGGAATGGAACTATCAGTACATCCTGACTACCTAGGACATGACTAGTCAAGATGGTGCATTTTCCAACATTAAGTATTTTCGTTGAGTCCAATAATCAAAGCTTCTAGGTTTTTATTCGATGACAAATCTGTCACCATCTACCTTGTAGTTCTGCATGAAATTAGGCATTTCAATGCATGGGCTAATGAGGATTCTTACCTGCTTTAGCTTCTGTTATAACTTATTAATAGTTTGAACATACCTTTTTGTCTCTTAACTCTAGGTATGTGGGGATTTGGGTTTTGGTGCTTTCTAATCCCAGAAAGCAGACCTCCTCCTCAGACTGTTACCTCAGCCTGAGTCTTCTGACCTCCTTATTGATGTTTTTTGTATACTTTATGCCAGGTATGTTGTATTCTGTGAAAGCAATTAACAAGATAAAGAGTTTTGCAGTATTAAAAAATATGAATAAAAATATATTCACTAAACTCTTGACAACATACAAAAGTACAATGAAGTAAAAATATATAAGAACATAAAAAGATATGCTCCAGTGGTTAGCCCAGCACCCATGTACATACAGGCAGCATGAGGTGTACTCAATGAGTTTTAACAGGAGTTCACAGAGTTGGGAGGGAATGGCGGTGGGGGAGGTACCAGAGGAGTTGGAGGGGAAGAAACAGAGGTGAAGTCCATCAAAACATATCATTTGCATATATGAAATTCTCAAACCATCCTTTTATGTATATTTAATTGAAATGTTGTACATTTCAAATAAGATATATTAGTCATCTTTATACCCTATCTCCCATCTACAAACCCCTCTAGCCCCCACCACACTGGATTTAGAGTTCATGCATTCTGTTACAACCTATTCTGCCAAGCATTTATACCCAGATGTCCCATGCTGAAAATCCATCCACTGAAGACTTGTCAGCCTACAGAGAGTCTCCCTTAAGGAAGATCAACTCTCTCTCATCCAGTATTAAACAGCTGTCAATAGTTCTGCCGTTAGGTGGTGATTAGTGTCTACTGCCTGTTTCCCTGGTTCTGTGCTGGGATTTTGTCTGATTGAGTTTGTGTGAGTCTTGTGCATCCTAACACATTGCTGTAAGTTCATCTGAGCAAGGTCTCAGGAGCCTGTAAGACTCCTTTTCCTTGTTATGTATCTATACCCTCTTCTGCAATAGTCCCTGAATCCTGAGTGGGTAAATTTTAATATATATAGGAGTCTTGTCCAGGGATCCGCACTCCACAGTCTCTTTTGCTCTTTGCTTTGGTCAGTGTGGCCTTATGAGTTTATCACCAGCTGTTTCATCAGGGAGCTTTGATGATGACAGTTGAGAGATGCAATAATATTCTCTGTACTCCTTGTTCCACTGTTCCATTCACCCTAGGTTCCATTGTAGATGTGTCATAGAAGGGTGTACATCTCACAGACACTTGTTCTCTGTTGTGTGATCAGTTGTTGAATTTTGTAATATCTGTGTGTTGAAAAAGAAGCTTCTTTCATGAGTGGTGACTGGCATATTTGTCTGTAAATATAAGGATCCATATTTAGCATATAGTAAGAAATTATATCTGTCTAGGGATGTGACAGACTTAAGGTTTGCTCAAGATTTATAATCTTTCCAGACATGAATGAATATATGGCTATGTTTACAGTACCACACATGAGTTCCTTCCCATTGGGTGAGTGTTAAGTCCAATTATGTAGTTGTTGATTACCCCCAAGATAAGAGTTCTTCTACTGCCCCAATATAGTTTGCTGTGCCAATCGTTTTTCTAATTATTAGGCCTTAAAAATAGGGTTGGACCAATGATTGATTTTCTACTTTAGCAGCTTACATAGTGTCCTCCAAACCTATGAGAGCTAGTCTTCAGGAGATGGCTTCCAGGCCAGTTCCAGCTCCATTGTTCTTGGTCTTATGTCTGAGGTATGTGATAGCATATTATTAAAAAGAATAAAATATTATTTTAGCAAGAAATTTAGAGTTTTGAAAAAAATAAGATATCTTTCCTTTCCCTAAACAATGATAAAGATAAATTTTTATACAGCTGATATACATTTTTTAATGAAGAAAGATAATTTTTCTTTTTTTTTTTTTTGTTTCTTTATGTGTATGAATGTACTGTCTGCATGCAGGTTTGTGCACCCGTGTCGTGCAATGCCACGGAGGTCAGAAGAGGGTGTCGGATTCCCCTGGAACTGGAGTTCTCCTGGAATTGGAGTTTCAGATGGTTTTCGGCCGCCATGTGGGTGCTGGGAATCGAACCCGGGTCCTCTGTAAGAGCGGTCAGCTCTCTTAACCACTAGGCCATCTCTCCAGCCAGCCCCGAAAGATAATTTTTCTTAAACAATATATTGACCAGCTTAAAACTTTTCACTTCAGGATATGAAAGCATATTTGATCACAAAAGGTCACTTGGAAACTTGGGCTCTGCAGTTTATTCAATTTATGCAGTTTAAAGAATTATTTTATTTCATCTTAATTTTCTAACATATGAAATGAATACATCATATTCATGGAATACAGCATGGACTTCTTGTAAACACAAAACAGTATAATACCCAAAGGAGGAAGTGTTTAAGAAATAGGCTGAATGATTTAAGAAAGGGCACCAGCCGGGCATGGTAGTGCCTGCCTTTAATTCTAGCACTTGGGAGGCAGAGACAGAGGCAGAGGCAGGTAGATCACTGCCAGGCCAGCTGGGGCTATAGGGACACCCTGTTTCAAAACAAAACGAAACAACAAAGCAAACAATAAGAAAAAGACCTCACCTTTACTAGTCTGTGGGGAAAAATATTCATGAAACTTTTCAGCAAGATTTACAATCCCATTGTGAGATGATGAAACTACAAACTGTATTTCATTAAATTGTATTTTTGGAAGATTTTCTAAAACCCTAGACAAAGAAATGTCTGTCTTTATCTTTGTCCTCACCAATTAATAAAGTCACTGTCATTCAGGGACTTAAAAGCTATTCCAAAAGAAGGATAAACATGTTGGCTAAAGTACACTCACCCAGTCACTCAGAACAAGTCAAACCCAGACCTCAAGGATAAGCTGTCTTATTCTTGCTTTACTTGAGGCAGCTTTTTATTAATGTTGTAATATTTTCAAAATAATATCGGGGCTGATTGGTTGTTCTTTTAACCTACTAATATGTTTATATTTTACTGCCTTCCAGTTGGTTGGAAAAGTAACTGGCAAAATTCTCAGCAACACATTTACATGGCTTGTAGGACTTTGGGAGGAAAGTGCCATCTCATCTCATTTATGTCTCACAGTGATATATGCAGTCACAATATGACACTGTTAAAGAATGCAGTGCCAATAAACACAGAGTGGTGCTGACCAGTAGTGACACACTCAGCAGTGGAAACTGCCCCAGGTTCACAGGTTGGCAATCTGTGCTCTGTGCTTAGGGGGGTTGGGGGTTTCATTCCCATGTTACAAGAATGCTGGTGTTGGTGCTCATACCTTTTTTGGAACCATTTTCTTTAATTCTCTTTCCAGGATGGAAGCAGAAAGGGCCTTTGTGGAGAGCCAACTGTGGTGATTGGAATAAGAATGCTCCGCCTTAGGCTCCAAGTATTTAAACAATTTGTCTCCTGTTGACTGCAGTGTTTTGGGAGGCCTTAGAAAGTGGCCATGCCTGAGGAAGCACTGGGGGTGGGCTTAGACAGCTCTTAAGCTTTGTGAGATTTTCAGTCCCTTTCTGCCTCCAGTGTCTGCTTGAAGACTTAAGCACATAGCTTCTGCCACTGTTCTGGCCACCTCCTGCCACCATGCCTTCCCACCATGACAGAATCTAATCCATCCGGAACCTGAAACCTGGAACCACAAACTCAAATTAACTTGTCTTCCTATAAATTCCCTTAGTCATGGTGTTTTAGCCTAGCAACAGAAAAGTAATTAATACACTAACCTACCCTCAATGAGCCTCAGGTTCCAGTGAGTGCCCAGACTCAAAAATGAGGTAGACCACTCCTGAGGAATGATGCCTGAGACTGTCTTCTGGCCTCCAAATACACTTTATCTGCACACAGAGAAAGAGAGAGAGAGAGAGAGAGAGAGAGAGAGAGAGAGAGAGAGAGAGAGAGAGAAGAGAAAGGAGAGAAGAACAATTTTTCTCCCTGTTGGAGTCAGATCTTTGTGTCACCAGCTTCCTAAGTTACACAGACTATTCTATATAGCCTCCTTCACTGCGCTGATATTTTAAGGTCTTCTTTAAGGCAGTTGTTCCTTTTCAAGCCTCATACTGAGTCATTTATTCGAATGTAGAAGTCAGAGATTTTCCGCGAGGAGTACAGTGCAGGCACTGACAGTTCAGAATGCATGAGGCAGTAAGCAGTAGCTTAGTGTGCTGGATAGCTTTAGTGTCAACCTGACACACCTGAGTTGAGGGAGCCTCAACTGGGGAATTGGCTGCATTGGACTGGCCTGTGCCACATCTGTGGAGTATTGTCTTGATTGTTGGGCAATGTGGGAGGGCCCAGCCCACTATGGGTGGTGCCACCTCTGGGCAGGTTGTTGTGTACCTTATAAGAGGGCAGGCTGGGTATGGGCCAGGGGAGCAAGCCAGTAAGCAGCATTCTTCCATGGCCTGTGCTTCAGCTCCTGCCTCCAGGTTCCTGCCCTAAGTTCCTGCCTTTGGCTCCCTGAGTGATGAACTGTGACCCAGGAGATTTGAGCTGAATAAACCCTTTCTTCCCCAAGTTGGTGTCGGTCAGAGTGTTTTTGTTACAGCAACTGAAGACAAATTAGAGCACTTAGGTTTCCTGACCCTCAGCCTGCAGGAAATGTGTACTGACCTGACCGCTCTTATGTTAGTTCCTATGCAGCAATCCATATATTCTATATGGAAAGTGGATGGTTAATACATTTCTGTTTTTTAAAATGTATATAATGTGTACTGGTGAGTGAATGTGATGCATTCCAAACACCTGAAACAAATTCAAGCTCCATTAATGTTTCTCATCTGCACCAGCTACCAAATATGATGATTTATGGGGCTTAATAGTGTACTAACTTGTTTTATGTCACTGTATGGCGTTTATTGGATACCATGAGACAAATTGCTCCGGAGCACAGTAATGCATCATAATAGATGCAGTGTGCTTTCCTCCCCTATGTATGGAGATGATTGAACCATGTTTAAATTAAATGTTCTGGTTTTAACTTTGATTAAATATCAGCTTTATTACTTCGGATAAAGATTGTATAAAATATTTCCATTTTTGTTTATGATGATAACATTGAGATCTAGTCTCTTTTCAATGTTATTTTATTTTGGAGTTTAGCATTTTCATTCATGTCTTGAAATCCAATAATCTGAAAAATTTTATTTGTTCTTTTACAATTACACCCAGACACCCAGACATATGGTGAGTGTGTGTGTGTGTGTGTGTGTGTGTGCGTGTGTGTGTGCCTGTCTGTCTATGTGTCTGTGTCTGGTGTATTTTCTTTGGTCAAAGTCCCCTCATCATCCTCTTTGTCTTCTTAATGAATATATCATTATTTATTAAAATTATAAATTTCTTTTCGGTTTTATTCTCTTATGTACAGATTGAAATAATGATGATCTTCTAGACATTCTGTGTTGTGAGGAACCTTTACTTGTGAGAATTCAGAGGTCCATTAATATTCTTTCTTCCTCTTCTTCTGCCATGTTCCCTGAGCCTTAGGTGGAGAGGTCACATTTTAGATGTGTCACTTAGGACTAGGAAGCTCACAGATACCCACTTGCACGGCCATGCATTTGGTTAGTTGTAGAACTGTCTCCATCTGTTGCTTGGGTATGCTTGTTAGTGCTCTTTTCACAATAGCTAGGAAATGAAAACAACCTAAGTGTCCCTCAACCTATGATGAAGAAGTCAATGTGGGGCATGTACAGAACAGAGTTCTACTTAGTGGAAAAGAAACACAAAACTGTGAAATTTGCAAGTACATGGATGGTACTAGAAATTCTCATACTATGTGAAGTAAACCATACACAGAAAATCAAGTATGCTGTCTCTCAGAGCCTACCTCTGCTTTTAACCACGGACTCCAAAAAACAGATAGGAATCATGTAGCAGGGTAAAGGGGAAGAAGGATCTGGGGAGAGAGGAGAGTAGATCACAGGTGTAATCAAGGGGGAAGTGGGGAAATGTGGAATATCTTAACTGGAGAGGGAATAGAAGGGGAAAGGAGAAAATAACACTTAGATGCTGTAAAAAAACAAACAGAGGAAAATGTATTAATTCAAAAACCTACTGAAAATGTGCGGGTTGTTGCACAGCCCTTGATCGTGTCCCAGAACTTAAAGGTAAGACCTTATTGCTGAAGACAGGACACACTTCGGACACAGGACTTGCAGCAGTGGAGCTGTACCTGATCTGGAGGACTCCTCCTTGAAGACTATCAGAGCATAATGTGCAAGCTGCCAAGGGAGAAAGCCAATCCCTGATCCTGCCCAGCTATTCAGTGTGAACCACAGCAGTGGCCAACCCTGCGCTTTTATCCTGGGGGTCACCACAGCTGTCTGTTTGGACTTAAGATCTACTCAATGGGAGGAAAATTATGTATGCTACTGTAAATATAACCAAATACACATTGTTGGAAATACCATAGATCCTAGAGAAAACCCTACTTTTGCTACATCTCTAGACAACGTAATTTTTACAATATTCTAAATATTTATCCTTGTTTTATAGACAGTGTACCTCTCACAACTCACCAAAGACACTTCTTTTTGCCAAGAGTTTCTTGTGGACAACAAAAACTTAGATTTTGATTCTTAATCTATTTAACTAACCTATATCTTTTGATTGGGAAGTTGAGCTCATTAATATTTAAAGTTATTATTGAGAGGTATGTGTATAATTCTGTCATTTTCTTTTTATTGCTATTTGCATTCTTAGTCCTGTTTTGTTTTTCAACAACCATAGCTCCATTTATTTTCTTTCTGCTGCTTCTCAGCTATGTCTATTTCTCTCTTCAGTCTGAAATACTGCTTCCAGTATTCTCTGGAGGGCTGGCTTGGTGCGTATAATATCTCTTACTTAGCTCCTTTATATCATGGGATTTTTTCTTTCTTTTTTTTGAGACGGGGTCTCCCTGTAGCTCTGGCTGTCCTGGAACTCACTGTGTAGACCAGGCTGGCCTTGAACTCACAGAAACGGCCTGCCTCTGCCTCTGCCTCCCAAGTACTAGGATTAAAGGCATGCACCACCACATCAGGCTTGGGATTTTTTTTTTCTACTTCAACTATGGTAGAGAGGTTTGTTGGATAAAGTAGTCTAAGTTGATGTTGTGATATTTTAGAACTTGGAGTACATTGTTCCTTGTTCTTCTGGATTTTACAGTTCCTTTGAAAAGAAGGATCTGACTGAACCATATTTGAGAGTAGAACACAGATGTTATCATGAGAGAGATGTGGAAATGGATAATATCTTAACTTGGGAGGAAACAGGGAGGAGGAGAGGAGAGAAATAACAAATGGTATAAAAAACAGAGGGAAATGTAGGGCTGGAGAGATGGCCTAGCGGTTAAGAGCTCCGACCGCTCTTACAGAGGACCCGGTTTCAATCCCCAGCACCCACATGGCGGCCGAGAACCGTCTGAAACTCCAATTCCAGGAGAACTCCAGTTCCAGGGGAATCTGAGACCCTCTTCTGACATCGCGGCATTGCACGACATGGGTGCACAGACCTGCATGCAGACAGTACATTGATACACATACAGAAATAAAAAAAAAAAAAACAAAAAAAAAAAACAGGAAAATGTATTAATTCAAAGCCTACTGAAAATGTGCAAGTTATTGCACAACTGCTATTCTGATAGCCTTTCTTTTATATATGACTTGTGGTTTTCTTCTTGAAACACTCAATACCTTCTCTTTGTTCTGTATAATTCTTGCTTTAATTATACTATGCTGTGAGGGGTTTCTTTTCCTGTTCTGTTCATTTGGTATTCTGTATGCCTCTTGTACTTCTGTGGGTATGGGTGAATTTGGGAAAGTTTAATTATAGAATCCCGATGAAGATTCTGTTCTATGCCATTGACCCAGAACTCTTCTTTTGTATATGTAATAAGAGTTGGTCTTCTTATCATTTCCAAAATTCCTGCATATTTCTTTCATCTTTTCTTTATTAGTAACATTTTTAATTCCTTGGTCTGGTTTCTCTTCTTTGTCTCCAACTCCTGATATTCTCTCTTCTACTTGATCTATCACTCTGGTAAGGTATTCCCCTGAGTTTTCCAATTGGGTTATTGAATTTATTAATCCATCTTCATTTCAGCTCAAGTTTTCTTACTCTCTATTGAATTCACTTTTTACATCCTGAATTGTCTTCATCATTTCATTTAGCCATATAGTTGTGCTTCCTTTGACTTCACTCAGGAGGCTATTCCTATTATCTTTAAGTATGTTTAAGTTTCTTTTGTTTCCCCTTTAACTCCTTGAACTTTTCAGTGCTTATCGTTGTTCTTTTAAGTTCTTCGTTCTCATGTCATCAGATCTACAGTGTTCATTTTTTGATTTGGGGAAAAGGGGTGATTCCAGTTCAGTGGTAACCAAAAAAGCATGTGAACAGGATACTCTCCAGGAGACCTCTAGGACTCTGCCTGGGCTACTGCTCAAGCTAAGTTACTCAAGCTGGGCCTGCGAGTGTAGACACTGGATGGGTATGGGAGGATGTGTGCTCTCAACAGGCTGGGCTAGTTTGCAGGTTCCACAACCCCAGCTAGGTCTTCAAATCCCTTCTTCTCATATCCCTCTCCTACTTTCATGGTATTTATTATTGGTGAAATACTTATAGAAAAGAAAAACCAAACCTATTTATCAAGGACTAACATTTATATATATATATATCTTTCCATTTGTTCAAAGCTATCACCCTTTGTATATAGTCCATTAAATTTTGACCTCATCCCAGAATATCTTACCTGGATCTAACACTGGCCTGCTCTAGCCTTCTAGAAGAGGCACTGTACTACCACCGTGCCTACAAATAATCATGAGAGCTACATATTTGGTCAAGTCTTCATGGAAATGTGCTCATTTTATCTTCCCAGAAATATTACAGCTAAGAATTTCCATTTTTCAGGGCTGGAGAGATAGCTCAGTAGGTAAAGGCACTTGCACACAAGCCTAGAGATCTGTATTTGATCCTAAAACACATGTAAAGGTGGAAGGAGGGAACCAACTCTACCACATTGTCCAGTCACCTCCACAGGTCACTGTGGCATACATGACCTTCCATCACAGAAATACGCATGATAAAAACTAAAATATTTAAGATAATTATCATTATTCCTATTTTATAACTAAAGGGTAGTAAAATGAAATAACCACTCCAAAAGCATGCAACTGCAAATAATAGACCAGGGATTCTACTCCCATCTCAATCTAAACTTATCATTAGTTAATATTAACCTTTGGATGCTCTCAGAATTCTTGATTACCATTTTGAAACAGAACTTCACAGTTTTGTTTCCAGTATGAGTCAGTCAATCTTAGTCTCAGAAATCAAAGCAACTCTTAAACTTTGGGAGCCCCAAACACTATGGTATCCTCTCTACTAAGGCATCTGCCCCATGTCAACAGCCTTGAACTTGTGTTTCTTTTGGTCCCTGACAGTCCATCATTTTTCAGGATAACCCCCCCCATATTTTTGGTAGTGTATAAAGAAATGATATCATTTTACTTGGGATTAAATAAAGAATAGATAATGTAAATATTCTGAATACATATAATAACTTATTGAATCTTTACAGGGTTCCAGGAATGCACTAAGCACTTCACTTATTTTGTAAATTATCAGGATGATGCCACGGGCCAAGCGATGCCAATACTCCATTATACTCATGAGGAAACAGAAGTATAGTGAGTCGCTGAGGTTCCAAACATTATGAGGATGGGGATGGAAAAAGGAATATGATCTCACACTTTGAATCCTGAAACCTTATTCTTAAATGCGGAGGAAGCTAGCATTTTGTATTTGCTTAATTTGCAGAAAGAGTTTAGAATAGCTAAAATTTTCTAGTTTAATGAACAGGTAATTTTATGCACAATAATTTTCACAGTAGCAAGAAGCTTTATAAAGGCATGAAAGCAGTCAGCAGAGGGTGTTTTGATAATGAAGAAAGGTATTCTATGCAACTCCTTTCTTTTTTGAGAACTGGACTTAGTATAACAGAGATTGACTCAGTAGAACTTCAACACAAGTTCCATTAATTACGCTAAAATATTCATACATTTAAAGGAAAAGGGTGAATAGATAGTTTTAAAAGAAAAATATTTTGAATTTTATTTCAACACTCATTAAAAGACAAAATCAATCGATTTTTGTCTTTTAATGAGTGTTGAAATAAAATTCAAAATATATTTCTTTTAAAAAACTCAAGATGAGTCTACCACCAGACTCAATCATACCACTCCTGGGTATATACCCACAAGACTCATCCTACCACAGAGATACCTGCACATCTGTTTATTGCAGTTCTCTTCACAAGAGTGAAGAGCTGGAACCAACCCAAATGCCCCTCAACCAATGAGTGGATAGAGAAAATGTACATCTACACAATGGAGTTCTATGCAGCAGTAAAGAAAGATGACATCGGAAGAGGGGGCATGGTAGAATGTAAGGGCTGCGATTGGGGTGAATGGTGAAACTACAGCAATGTAGTCTGGACACTCATTTGATCAACTTGATTGAACATACAACCCCTCACCCCCCGCTGGAAGGTGGGGCTGTGGGGATTTGGGCACAACAGCCTGCAAATTGGTTTTACATGAAGGATGCTTGTACTCATGGATTATCACTTATAGCTAAAATATGAAAAAAAAAACTGAGAGAAAGATGCAGGACAGTTATGGCAGAATGCATGATCTGGGATGGGGTAGGGGTGGGGGGTAAGGGAAAGGGAAAGGGAAATATGCCTGAACTGAATTGGAAAATGATGTATGAAATGCACAAAGCATCAATAAAAAATGTTAAAAAAAAAAAAAAGATAACATCAGCTGGGCTTGGCGGCGCACGTCTTTAATCCTAGCACTTGGGAGGCAGAGGCAGGTGGATCTTTATGAGTCTAAGGCCAGCCTGGTCTACATAGCGAATTCCAGAACAGCCGGAGCTACAGGGAGACCCTGTCTCAAAAAGACAAAAAAAAAAGAAAGAAAGATGACATCATGAACTTTGCAAGTAAATGGATGGAACTAGAAGACATTATGCTAAATGTAGTAACGCAGTCCCAGAAAAACAAATGACAATCCCTCATCTGTGGATGCTAGCACTAAATGCCTCATAGTAAGGCAAACTGAGCAATATTCTTTTACCTGAAAACAACTGTACCACTGATTTTCAGACTTTGTAATTATGGTATGTAGGGGGAGGCTATGTATGCATAGTTTACAGTAATATAAAATTAAAGGAAAAAAATGTGAATTCCAAAAATGGTTACCCTCATTTGTGGATGGATGCTAACAGTAAATCCCCAGTTGAAAGGCAAGCTGAACAACATTATTGTTATATTTCTTTTTATCTGAAAGCAACTGTGCTATTATAATGTGAATCTCTTAATGGGCTCTACAATTGACCTGCCACTTATTTTCAGACTCTGTGATTACTGTGTATGGGTGGAAGGTACATATTCATATCTTAGAGTAATATAAAATTAAAGGGGAAAAATGTGAACACTTAAACATATTTTGGAATTAACATATACTTTATTCTTGGAGGTCACACTTTTGATACATATGTGATAGTTATATAGGCATATGTTGGAGCAATACAAAGGGGAGGGAACAACAACAACATAAAGGCTGGGTCAAAGAACTAACTGACACAGTTAAATTCTGCCCAAAACAAGAAGACTCTGCAGTGAAAAACTTTGGAAAGACTAAGAGAAAGATGCAAGGCATGTATGGCAGAAGGCATGAAAAGGAGTGGGGTGGGGGGCAAAGAGAGGGGAATGTGTCTAAATTGGACTGAAAGATAATATATGAAATACACAAATCATCTATTAAAAAAGACAAAAAAAGACAAAATCATTTCTCTTATTGATTAAACCAAAGTTTGGAGAAAGGTTTTATGATAGAATTTTTAAAACCTTTAAGCTACTAAAGAAGAACCCCATAAGGGCTGTAGAGATGGCTCAGTGGTTAAGATCACCGGCTGCTCTTGCAGAGGAGCCTAGGTACGATTCCCAGCACCCGCATGGTTGCTAACAACCATCTGTAACTCCAGTTCCAGGGGATCCTAACCCTCTTCTGACTTCCACAGGCATTGCATGACATATGTGCACTTACACACATGCAGAAAATACACTCATACACAAAAATGACCATAATATATAAAACCTTTTTAAAAGGAATCCAGAGAATAGGGAGTAGCAGATCAAACCAGAATCAAAACATCAACTTCAGTCTGTGGAAATGCCTGCTCTTCCTGGCACTGGGGCTTCTTTTCAATCTTCCAAATGTCTTCCTGTACACAGACACACAAACCTGCTATCTTCCCTCTATCATTTCAATTTGCGATTCTGTATAAATCATTCTGGCACATTTATCTCAGATTGTTCTGTATTCAAACCTGTTCCTACTTTTTGAACTCATTTTGAAAGCCACTGCTTGGATGTTCGTCAGTCAGCTACCTCAAATAACCACAGCCTGAGCCTAATTTCCTCTCCTAGATAACTTCTTTTCTAAGCCCACGGTTTTTCAAGGCCATGCTATGTGTGAAGGGATCCACGGTCCTCTCTAGGAGGACTGTGTTTGTCGTTTGATTTCCATATATCCTCCCTCCCCACTATCTTCCACTGGAGTTATGATGATAGTTCTCCTCTAGTGTTTGGTCCTTCCAGAGTAAGCAGTAGTGCTTTGTGCTAGCTCCTATAATGGACTTGGATGTCCAATATTTTGAGCTTGCATTTCACTTCACCAGGCTGTGACATCAAATTTGAATTCCCTAGCCACATGTGGCTCTTATTTTCAATTTCACATAATTTAAAATAAATTAAGCATTCATTTCCTGAGTTACTACAGCCATATTTCAAGTTCTCACAGCCATCTACATTTGTTAGTAACTAACTACATTCATTTAGTAACTACTATGTTCAACCACACCAATAAAACACATTCACACCATTGCAGACACTTGCATTGGGCATTGCGCTCTAATTGCCTTGCAGGGCCCCAGCTTCTTGCTTGATCTTCTCCTCATTTTCTAAGTGTTTACAGTGCTCTTGGCCTATATCAGTCCACCTCATACCTTTCCATTCCAGAGTGATGCTCCAGGTACTCTGTGCATTTGTATTTTGACCCTGAATCTATTCTCAGAAATTGCATCTTCAGCAAGGACAGGAGGGGGCAAGAAGAGGGCAGCATGAATATGTCTGCCATGATTTATCTGTCAAGAATGCTGAGGATGCCCTTGAGACTAAAAGAAATCAATAAAGGGGGTCCAAATAAGCTTTAGAATTTCTTTTTTCACTAGTTTTAATGTATATCTCTCTTCTTCTTTTTCATCTACACAGACATCTGTTTACTACATTGTCTTTAGGTTTTTACCCAGGTAGATTGGTTTTCTCTTATATGTTTATGATAATGACACAGAGCATGATAGCTTCCTTTTATAATTAATACTTAAAAGGTCTTTAGATTTAGAGTGAAATTGTAAAATACAGAAATTTCACATGCCTTCTCCTTGAAATTCTTTTCCTCTGTTAAGGTCTTACATTAGTGTGATATATTTTATACATTGGTGAGTCATTACTGATACATCATTATTAACTAAAGCTCATAGTTTGCACAGGAGTTACTTCAACATCCTGAGTTTTAACAAATCATAATGCTTGTTTTGATACAAAGGCATGTAGAATACACTCACTCTCAATTCAATAAAATCCTGTGCCTTAGCTCTTCAACCCATCCCTCCTTTAAGCCTTGGAAACTACTAATCTTTATTTTTTTGCCATGTACACAGCTGTATCTTTTCAGGAATATCATGTAATTAGAATCTTAATTATATAGGCATTTTTATATTTGCTTTTGTTCACTTAACAATGTGAATATCGGAGACGCCATAACGCGCCAGGCCAGGTAAACAGCTCCTCTGCTCTAGGCGGGGTCTGGCGGGGGGCAGCTGGGAGAGGGTCTCGCTGTGAACCCGTCTACGGGGTCCCCGGCCCAGAGGGACCGCGCTCGGGTGAGCAGGGTCGCGTTTCCTTCTGCTCTGGTCCCGGCTGGACTTGTGGGCGGGAACCGGGGTAAATAATCTGGTCAAGCAAATAAAAGATGTTCACATTGTTTTTTTTTTTTTTTTTTTTTTTTTTTTTTTTTTATTTATTTTTTTTTTTTTTTATTTTATTATTTATTACTATTTTTAACCCCCCCCCTGTTTTTTTTTTTTTTTTAATTTTATTGATGCTTTGTGCATTTCATACATATTTTTCCAATTCAGTTCAGGCTTATTTCCCTTTCCCCTCCCCCACACCCCACCCCATCCCAGATCATGCATTCTGCCATAACTGTCCGCTGCACTTTCTCTCAGTTTTTTTTTTCATTTTTGCTATAAGTGATAATCCATGAGTACAAGCACCTCATGCAAAACCTATCTGCAGGCTGTTGTGCCCAAACACCTACAGCCCCCACCATTCCAGGGGGGGGTGACAGGTTGTTTGTTCAATCAAGTTGATCAAATGAGTGTCCAGACTACATTGCTGTAGTTCACCATTCACCCCAATCGCAGCCCTTACATTCTACCACACACCCCCTCTTCCGCACGTTGTTCCCTAGGCTTAGAAAAGGGGCACAGGTGGATGAGAGGTAAAACAGTCCACTCTCTCTGGAGCTGTTGACTTGGACTCTGGTCAATTCTGGCTGTTTCCTTTCATGGGCTGACAGTTTGTCCAGGAATAACCTTTCGATCCTACTAATGAAGAACAAGCAATAGATATATAGGATTTAACAGCACTAATAGTTATGGTAGGTTACTTTAGCATAGACACATGTTTGGATATGTTAATCCATGAATTACAATTTTCCCCCCTGTTAATATGACAGGGTCTTACTGTGGCTTATAACATCTAACCTGTAGAGGATGTAAGCTTGTTGGCATCAGCCATGGGTTTTTTCTCCAAGGGAGAGCCATATCCATTAGATTTGGGATATAAGGCAACATGGCTGCCTCTGCTGCACAGTAGTTCCAGGCAGGTGGAGGTGTATCTGGTGCTGACGGTGGAGTCTTGCTTGACTCAGGGAGACCCCTATTTTGCTTTTTGGTTTTAGTGGCCTTTGGTAACACTCTCTGGCATTCCAGAGGCCATCTGTACACTGCATGTGTGGTCTCAATACATCCCTCCCATGTTAACGTCAGGTCTTCGACAGCAGGGCTTATTGCCTCTCTCCTGTAGGTATCCCACTTAGAGGCAAGGAGCCCTTACCTTTTGTGGGGCCTTGGATCCCCTGGCCAACATCCACCTGGTAAGACAATCCATTGCTGATGTCAGAGCTCCTGTATTAATATATTTTGCCTGAGTGCATAGCCCTAGGACTTTAGTATTATATTTGGTTCTGAACGAGAGTAATCCCTTCCACAGTTCCCATGTCTAGTAGTCAATTAAAGAAAGCATTTTACCGGTTTTATAAGAGATCACCTCTACAATAGTTGTCTCCAATTTACAGTTTGGGAGCGACCTCATCATTGTCATATTTCTCCTTGTTCTATGGGTGGGAAGGCAGGAAGTCTCTCATATCAGAACCTTTGTGGCACCTAGAAGGTAAGTTTCATTAGGACTCATTATAACTAGTTTGTTACATGTAGGATCCACAGAGGTTCGATGTTTATGGCAATCTGAGGCTTTCTCTTGAATGTTCAGACGGGTCAGCCTTTCCGTTTCCACTTTTTGGTAACATCCTACTCAATGCAAACTGTATCTTTTCTTTCTCAGCCGTTAAGTTGGTGACGTTTTGTCCTGTTGGAACAAACAACTTTTTCCCATAGTTAGTTTTAAGATTTGAATTGCAGGGGTTTGATGAAAAGGTTCATGTCTTTCTGTATCCCCCCCCTTTTTTTTAGCGTATGAGTCTCCAGAAGATAGTTGTATTAACATGACTATAGGGTGGAGTCAAGGCATAGATTTCATCAAATTCACCCATGTTGTTTTGGGTGACTATATATGATTAACTTGGGAAGCAAACTTAATTTTACGTTAAATCATCTTAAAGAGAATGCTACAAGGTGATACTGTACAACAGAGAAATTATAGAGAACATTTGTATGGTCAATCCCAAAGTTCTTGCTCTACATTTTATGTAAAGCAAATGTGGCAACAGCGAATTATATCTCCATTTAATTCAGATGCATTACCATTTTTATCAGATTCTGTTAAAACCAATGTTGTTTAATATACACATGTTTACTTTTACTTTTACTAAGTCCTAAAACACCATGTGTCCTGAGACAGTGTCTAGGCGAAACTGGGTACTTGCTGAGCTCACGTCAATAAATATGCCTTAATCGAATATCACCCGTGTCCCCTCCCACCCATCCCCCTTCCAATTCACCATTCAGTCCATTTTCTGATGCAGTCGTTCGGTTCTTTTACTATGCCTCCCTCCATGAGAAATATTTATATCTGGGTTGTTGGTACAGCATCACATATGAGGGACACCATTGTCGTTTGTTTTTCTGGGACTGTGTTACTTCACTTAACATAAATGCTTCAGCTCCACCATTTACCTGCAAATTTCATGATGTTGTCCCCTCTTTACTGCTGCATAGTATTTCCATTGTATACATGTACACATTTTCTCTATCCACTTCGTCAGTTGAAGGGCACCTGGGCTGGTTCCACGCTTTTTGCTATTGTGAACAGAGCTGCAATAAACACATAGTGTGCATGTTTCTTTGCAGTAAGTTGTGTCTTTGTGGGTATATACCCAGGAGTGGTATGACTGGGTCAAATGGAAGGCTCATTTTGAGTCTTCTAAGGGTTCTCCACACTGCTTTCCATAGTGGCTGTAACAAGTTTACATTCCCACCGCAATGGATGAGTGTTTCCCCTTTCCCCCACAACCTCTCCAGCACTTGGTGGTTATTCATGTTCCTGATCCTAGCCAGTCTTATTGGAGTAAGGTGGTATCTCAAGTGGTTTTAATTTGCATTTCCTTAATTATCAGAGATGTTGAACACTTCTTAAGATGTTTCCGGCCATCTCAAACTCCTCCTCTGTGAAGTCTCTATTCAGATCTTTGCTCCATCTTTTGATGATTTCATTTGTTTTCTTTCTTCTTTGTTTTTTGAGTAGCTTGTATACTTCTGGAATATAATGCTTTGTCAGATGTATCGCTGTGAAGGTTTCCTCCCCTTGTGGGTCTTCTCCTCACTTCCTTTATTGCTTCCTTTGATGTTACAGAAGCTTTGTGTTTAATGAGGTCCCATTTGTCAATTGTCGATCTTATTTCTTGTGCAGCTGCTGTCTGGTTTAGGAAGTCTTTTCCTACACCTATGTCTTGTAGTCTGCTGCCAAGCTTCTCTTCTATCACCTCAGAGTTTGGGGTTTCACGTTGAGGTCTTTGGTCCATCTGGAGTTGACCTTTGTACAAGGGAGAGGAGGGGTTTAATTTCATTCTTCTACAAGTGGTGATCCAGTTTTGCCAGCACCACTTGCTGAAGATGCTGTCTTTCTTCCATTGTGTCTTCTTGGCCCTTTCCAAATGAGGTGGCTGAAATTGTATGAGCTCAGGTTTGGATCTTCAGTTTTATTCCATTGGTCAACTGGTCTGTTTTTGTGCCAGTACCAGGCTGTCTTTATGACTATAGCCCTATAGTATAGTTTGATGTCTGGTATAGCGATCCCCCCTGTATTGCTCTTTTCACTCAGGGTTGCTTTGGCTATTCGGGGTCTTTGTTTTTTCCAAATGAAATTTGAGGATTTTTTTTTCCAGGCTGTGAAGAAACTCTGGGGATTCTGATTGGGATCGCATTAAATCTGTACACTAGTTTGGGTAGGATGGAATTTTTACTATATTTATTTTCCCAATCCATGAGCATGGGAGGTTTGTCCATCTTCTGATGTCTTTCCTCAATTTCCTTTTTCAGGGGTTTAAAATTTTTGTTGTAGAGATGCCTTGTGTGTCTTTGGTTAGGTTGTTTCCTAGGTATTTTATTGTTTTTGGGCTATTGAGTGGGAAGGTCTCCTTGTAGTCCTTCTTCAATTGCTTGTTGTTGGTGTACAGAAAGGTACTGATTTTTCTAGGTTTATTTTGTATCCTGCCACTTTACCAAAGCTCTTAATCGTTTCTAGGAGTTTTCTGGTGGAGTTCTTAGCATCCCTTAGGTAGACAATCATATCATCCAGCAAAAAGGGATAGCTTGACTTCCTCTTTTCCAATAAGAACTCCTTTAATTTCCTTTTCTTTTGCCTTATTGCCCTAGCTAGGGTTTTCTAGCACTATATTGAAGAGGAGTGGTGACAGGGGGCAGCCTTGCCGAGTTCCTACCTTTAAGGGGAATGCTTCTGTCATTTCCCCATTTAGGATGATATTGGCTGTGGGTTTTCTGTATATGGCTTTGATTACATTGAGGAATGTCCCTCCAGACCAATTCCCTCCAGGACTTAAACATGAAAGGGTGCTGGATTTTTCTCCTTCTCTTCTCGCATCTATTGAGATGATGCGTGGTTTTTGTCCTCAGTCCCATTGATATGTTTGGATGATGTTTATTGATTTTCGTAGTTGAACCCATCCCTGCATGTCTGGTATGAATCCAACTTGGTCATGGTGGATGATTTTCTTGATGTGAGTCTGTAGCGATTTGCCAGAATCCTGTTTAGAATTTTGGCACTTGTTCATTAGGGAGATGGGTCTATAGTTCTCCTTTTTGGTTGTATCTTTCTCCTGGTTTTGGTAGTAGCGTAATGCTGGCTTCATAGAAGGAATTTGGGAGAATCCCCTCATTTGTATCCTTCTAAACAATTTAAGTAGTAATGGTTGTAAGTCTTTACGAAATATTTTATAGAATTCTGCCGTGAAATCCATCCGGGCCTGGGCATTTTTTGGTTGGGGAGGCTACTTATTACATCTTCGATTTCTTCCTGTACTATTTGGTCTGTTTAGGCTGTCGATCTCTCTTGGTGAGCTTTGGTGATTCCCAGGATTTCAGATATTCTTCATTTCTTCTAGGTTTTCAGTTTAAACTTAGTAGATAAGTTTTTGAAGTACTCCCGTATGATTGTCTGGATTTTTCATTGTCTGTTGTAATATTCCCCTTTCATCACAGATTCTATTGATTGGAGTTGTTCCCCATCTTTCTTTTGGTAACACTGGGCTAGAGGTCTGTCTATCTTGTTTATTCTCTCAAAAACAAACTTTTTGGATTCATTGATTTTTTGTAGGGGTTTTCTTTGTTTCTATTTCATTGATCTCTGCTCTGATTTTTGTTATTCTCTCTTGTCTGCTCCGTTTAGGGTTCATTTGTTGTTGTCTCTCAAGTATTTTAGCTGCAGTGTTAGATCGTTCACTTGTGCTCTTTCTGTTTTTTTAATGTGGGCACTTAGAGCTATAAACTCCCTCTTAAGATTGCTTTAAGAGTGTCCCATAGATTTTGCTGTGTTGTTTTTATCATTGTCATTCAGTTCCAGGAATGTTTTTATTTCTTTTTTTATTTCTTCCTTGACCCACTCTTATCAGGAGAGTGTTGTTTAGTCTCATGTGTTCCTGTAGGTTGTAGGGTTATTCTGGTGTTGATATCGAGTTTTTATGCACTGTGGTCTGATAGAATGCATGGAGATTATTTCACCTTTTTGTATTTGTTGAGTTTTTCCCTGTGTCCCAGTAATGGTCTATTTTGGAGAATGTTCCATGAGGTGCTGAGTAGAAAGTGTATTCTCTGGTGTTTGGGTGAATATTCGGTAGATGTCTGTGAGGTCCATTTGGTGTATTGTGCATTTAGTTCAGATTGTCTCTCTGTTTATCCTTTGTCCTTTTGATCTGTCTAGAGGACTTAATGGGGATTGAAGTCCCCTAGTATTAGTGTGCTGGGGTTAATCTGTGCCTTGAGATCCTGAAGAATTGTCTTATAAAGTTTGGTGCACTGATATTTGGTGCATATATATTTATGATGTGAAATCTTCATCGTCAATCTTGTTCCTTTAATAAGGAGTAATGGCCCTCTTTTGTCTCTTTTGATTTCTTTTGCTTTGAAGTCTATTTTGTTCTGATATTAGAATACCACCCCCCTTTTCTTTTTGGTACATTTGCTTGGAATATTTTTTCTTCCAACCTTCACCTAAGTTGGTGCCTATCCTGGAAATTGAGATGGGTTTCTTGTAGACAGCATATAGATGGGTTTTTGTTTCCTAATCCATTCTCCCAGTCTATGCCTTTTTGATTGGGGAGTTTAGCCCATTAATATTTAAGGTTACAATTGAAAGATGGATGTTGCTTCCTTTCACTTTATTATCCATTTGGACTTCTAGCCTTTGATTTTGCCCTATGGTATGTTTTTGTTAGTTTCTTTTCCTAGGTGTTTGGGATTGTTGCTCCTTCTCTCTCTGCCCTTTGAATTGCTTCAAGTATTTTTGAAGAGTTGGTTTTCCAGACATGTATTCCATATCTTGTTTGTCTGGAAGATTTTTCTCTCTCCTTCAGTATATCGAATTTTTGCTGGGTAAAGTATTCGTGGGTTGGCATCCATAGTCCCTTAGCACAGGGAAATGCTTTGCTCCATGTTTCTTCTTGCTTTCATGTTTGAGGCGAGAAGTCAGTTGTAATTCTGATGGGTTTCCCTTTGTATGTGACTTGTTTTTCTTTTGTGGCCCTCAGAATTTTGTCTTTGTTTTTGGGCATCTAGCATTTTAACTATGATATGGCGTGGGGTGTTTCTTTTCTGATCTTGTCTATTTGGGGTCCTATGTGCTTCTTGTATTTGTATGGGCTTGTCATTTTTAGTTTGGGGGAATTTTTCATCTATTATTCTGTGTTGAAGATCTGACAATATCATTCTCTTGAGATTCTTCTCCTTCCTCATATTCCTATGATGCGGAGGTTTTGGTCTTTTTCATAGTGTCCCAATTTTCCTGGTTGTTCCACTTTTGTGTTTTTTTTTTAATTTTTCATAATCTTTATTGAGCTTTTTATTGCTCTGTGTTACTTCCAGTCTGAATTCTTTGTTCTGGCGTCCTCCACCTACTTCTGAGGCTTTTTCCTTTTCTTCTTCTTGATTGACTGGTGTTCTAATTCCTTTTTTGTTTCCTCCTGGTTTTCTTTAGTACCTCCATTTCCTTTTTGAGCTTCTCAATCTCTTCTTTGTGCTTCTCAATCTTTCTTTGCTCCTTTCGTTGGTTGGCTTCCTTTCTTCTTTAGTGTTTCTTTTTCCTTCACTTCCATTCGGAGTTTGTTTTTTTTTCTCCTCTAGTTCTTTCTGGAGTTTGTCATTCTTTCCTTTAGTTTTCTTTCTAAGTTTGTATTGTATCCTCTCTAGGTCCTTTTTGAGTTTTTTCATTCTCTCTCTTTAGTTCCATGACTTTTCTCTTCTGTATTTTCTTTAATTTCTCTGCGTATGTCTGTAATTATTCTCTAATCTGTTCCTTGGGTCTCCTCAAGGGGATCCCATTGTGGCTATCTCCTCCAGGTTTGGTAGGGCCTGGGTGTGGGAGTACCTGTGCCTTTTCCAGTTTGTCCCTTTCGTCTTGTCCTGGCATATGGATTTCCCTTTTGTGGTTCAAGTCACCAAAGACTTTTAACTATATTAGTGGAGGTGGTTTTGCTTGCTCTCTTCCGATGCTTTTTTTTTTTTTTTTTTTTCTTTTTATGGTGTATTGACTTGGCTAGGTTTTAGGTTTTCAGTTTTGTGTATATTTTGGATGTTGGAAGCCTAAGTTAGTCTTCTCTTTCTGTTCTGAAGGTTCTCCAAAAGGATGACCACTTGGATTCTTAGCAATTCACTTGGGCAGGCGCGGGGGGGGGGGGNGGATGTGTGCCTGATCTAGCCCGCGCCCCGGTCCCTCTGGGCCGGGACCCCGTAGACGGGTTCACAGCGAGACCCTCTCCCAGCTGCCCCCGCCAGACCCCGCGCTAGAGCTCGAGAGCTGTTTACCTGGCCTGGCGCCTTATGGCGTCTCCCTGCGACCCGGTTCCCGCCCAAAGTCCGCCGGGACCAGAGCAGAGGGAAACGCGACCCTGCTCACCCGAGCGCGGTCCCTCTGGGCCGGGACCCCGTAGACGGGTTCACAGCGAGACCCCTCCCAGCTGCCCCCCGCAGACCCCGCCTACAGCTGAGTGACGGTCTGTTTACTGCTGCGCGCGTTATGGTGCGTCTCCCTGCGACCCCAGAGTTTTTTTTTTTTTTTTTTTTACAACAAATGAGCGCTGCTAGACTCCAGCTCATCCTAATGGGTCTTCTACTCACACACTCCAAGGAGCTTGGTAACACTAATACTTGCCCTGTGCTTAGCACTCTGGTAAAAATCATGGGGAATAGAGAAAGAGACAACTGTAGTTATGCCTTCTGAATCAGGTGGATATTAAAGCAGTACTATTAAATATTTTGTCATCCAAGTTTAGACACTTAAAAAGGCTTATTTGTTAGTATTATGCTGGAGCAACATTTACAAACCGACTTTCCTGAAAGAGCAGAAGTAGGTTGCTATATATGAGATACAAAATAATAACACCTTTTAAAAGTTCTAGTAATCAAACTTTAAGCCTCCATATGCTAAGTAAGTATTCTACTGCTGAGCTATCCCCCTATACACCCATGCTTAAATGTTCATTTGTAACTAAATTTAAAGTAAAACAGGACAAATAAGAATAGAGGTGTTACTGTCATAAGGAAAGGAAAGCAAGATAATGTCTCTGAATTAGAAACATCAAATAAGAGTGAAATATGTTTAAATTTCTTTTGCACCATGGAAAAAAGAACAAAAAGGTAAAAACAAAGATCAAACTTACACTTCCTCTAAATAGATGCTTATTAGAGTGGCTCAATTCAAAGCACAGAGAACACCATATGCTGGTACAGATGTAGAGTAAAAGAAGCGCCATATTTTTCAGTAAGAATACGATGTATTTGGATGTCACATAGACTGCTGTGGAGGTCTACAAATGTAATCATAACTCTTACTCTAATACCAGAAATTGCATTCCTTGGTGAACTGAAAATCCATGTCTACACCAACCACAACTAAAATTAATTAAAAATGTGCACAGGACTACTTGTAGTAGATTCATTCATAACTGGATGAACTTAGAATCTACCAAGATGTCCCTTAATGCGTGAATTTATAAACTACAT
This sequence comes from Rhizomys pruinosus, assembly GCA_009823505.1. Lineage (NCBI taxonomy): Eukaryota > Metazoa > Chordata > Mammalia > Rodentia > Spalacidae > Rhizomys > Rhizomys pruinosus. The sequence goes on from VZQC01005585.1 coordinate 137,833, forward strand.
TCAGTGGAAATTATTAGCAATAAAATAAAATGATTGCCGGGCATGGTGGCGCACACCTTTAATCCTAGCATTTGGGAGGCAGAGGCAGGCGGATCTTTGTGAGTTCAGGCCCAGCCTGGTCTACAGAGTGAGTTCCAGGACAGCTGGAGCGCTACAGGGAGACCCTGTCTCAAAAAGACAATTAAAAATAAATAAATAAAAAAAAATAAATAAATAAATAATCTGTCAAGCAAATAAATAAAAGATATTCACATTGTTTTTTTTTTTTTTTTTTTTTTTTTTTTTTTTTTTTTTTTTTATTTATTTTTTTTTTTTTTTTATTTTATTTTATTTTACCCCCCCTCCTTTTTTTTTTTTTTTTTAATTTTTATTTGATTTCTTGTGCATTTCATACATTTTTTCCAATTCAGTTCAGGCTTATTTCCCTTTCCCCTCCCCCCACCCCACCCCATCCCAGTCATGCATTCTGCCATAACTGTCCTGCATCTTTTTCCTCAAGTTTTTTTTTTCATTTTAGCTATAAGTGTAATCATGAGTACAAGCCTCCTCATGCAAAACCTATCTGCAGGCTGTTTGTGCCCAAACACCTACAGCCCCCACCATTCCAGGGGGGGGACAGGTTGTTTGTTCAATCAAGTTGATCAAATGTCAATGAGTGTCCAGACTACATTGCTGTAGTTTCACCATTCACCCCAATCGCAGCCCTTACATCTACCACGCCCCCCTCTTCCGCAGGTGTTCCCTAGGCTTAGAAGGGGCACAGGTGGATGAGGGTAAAAACCAGTCCACTCTCTCTGGAGCTGTTGACTGTGGACTCTGGTCAATTCTGGCTGTTCCTTTCATGGGCTGACCAGTTTGTCCAGGATAACCTTTCGATCCTACTAATGAAGACAAGCAATAGATATATAGGTATTTAAGCAGCACTAATAGTTATGGTAGGTTACTTTGCATAGACACATGTTTGGGATATGTTTAATCCATGAATTACAATTTTCCCCCCTGTTAAATATGACAGGGTCTTAACTTGGCTTATAAACTTAACCTGTAGAGGAGTGTAAGCTTGTTGGGATCAGCCATGGGTTATTTCTCCCAGGGGAGAGCCAATAGCCATTAGATTTGGGATTACAGGCACATGGCTGCCTCTGCTGCACAGTATTTCCAGGCAGGTGAGGGTGTAGTCTGGGCTGACGGTGGAGTCTTGCTTGACTCAGGGAGACCCCTCTTTGCTTTATTGGTTTTAGTGGCCTTTTGGTAAACACTCTCTGGCATTCCAGAGGCCATCTGTACACTGCATGTGTGGTCTCCAATACATCCCTCCCCTGTAACGTCCGGTCTTCGACAGCAGGGTCTTATTGCCTCTCCTCCTGTAGGTATCCCAACTTAGAGGCAAGGAGCCCTTACCTTTTGTGGGGCCTTGATCCCCTGGCCAACATCCACCTGGTGAACAATCCATTGCTGATGTCAGAGCGTACTTCCTTATTATATATTTTGCCTGAGTGCATAGCCCTAGGACTTTAGTATTATATTTGTTCTGAACGAGAGTAATCCCTTCCACAGTTCCCATGTCTAGTAGTCAATTAAAGAAAGCCTTTTACCGGTTTTATAAGAGATCACCTTTAATAGTTGTCTCCAATTTACAGTTTGGGGAGCGACCTCCTCATTGTCATATTTCTCCTTGTTCTATGGGTGGGAAGGCAGGAAGTCTCTCATATCAGAACCTTTGTGGCCCCTAGAGGTAAGTTTCATTAGGACTCATATAAACTAGTTTGTTACATGTAGGATCCACAGAGGGGTTCGATGTTATGGCAATCTGAGGCTTTCTTCCTTTGAATGTTCAGACGGGTCAGCCTTTCCGTTGCCACTTTTTGGTTCATACCTACTCAATGCAAAACCTGTATCTTTTCTTTCTCAGCCGTTAAGTTGGTGACGTTTTGTCCTGTTGGAACAAACAATCTTTTCCCATAGTTAGTTTTAAGATTTGAATTGCAGGGGTTTGATGAAAAGGTTTAATGTCTTTCTGTATCCCCCCCTTTTTTTTAGCGTTTGATCTCCAGAAGATAGTTGTATATACATGACTATAGGGTGGAGTCAAGGCATAGATTTCATCAAATTCACCCATGTTGTTTTGGGTGACTATATATGTTAACCTGGGAAGCAAACTTATTTTTACGTTAAATCATCTTAAAGAGAATGTACAAGGTGATACTGTACAACAGAGAAATTATAGAGAACATTTGTATGTGTCAATCCCAAAGTTCTTGCTACAGATTTTATGTAAAGCAAATGTGGCAACAGCGAATTATATCTCCATTTAATTCAGATGCATTACCATTTTTATCAGATTCTGTAAAACCAATGTTGTTTAATATACACCTGTTTACTTTTACTTTTACTAAGTCCTAAAACACCCATGTGTCCTGTGACAGTGTCTAGGGAAAACTGGGTACTTGTGAGCTCACGTCAATTAAATATGCCTTAATCGAATATACACCCGTGTCCTCTCCCACCCATCCCCCCTTCCCAATTCACCATTTCAGTCCATTTTCTGCTGCAGTCTTTCGTGTTCTTTTACTATGCCTCCCCTCCATGGAAAATTAATCTGGGGGGTTGTTGGTACTAGCATCCACATTGAGGGACACCATTGTCGTTTGTTTTTCTGGGACTGTGTTACTTCACTTAAATCAATAATGTCTTCCAGCTCCATCCATTTACCTGCAAAATTCATGATGTTGTCCCTCTTTACTGCTGCATAGTATTTCCCATTGTATACATGTACCACATTTTCTCTATCCACTCGTCAGTTGAGGGCACCTGGGCTGGTTCCAGCTTTTTGCTATTGTGAACAGAGCTGCAATAAAACATAGCTGTGCATGTTATCTTTGCAGTAAGTTGTGTCTTTGTGGGTATATACCCAGGAGTGTGTATGACTGGGTCAAATGGAAGGCTCATTTTTGAGTCTTCTAAGGGTTCTCCACACTGCTTTCCATAGTGGCTTGTAACAAGTTTACATTCCCACCGCAATGGATGAGTTTTCCCCTTTCCCCACAACCTCTCCAGCATTGGTGGTATTCATGTTCCTGATCCTAGCCAGTCTTATTGGAGTAAGGTGGTATCTCAGAGTGGTTTTAATTTGCATTTCCTTAATTATCAGAGATGTTGAACACTTCTTAAGATGTTCTCCGGCCATCTCTAACTCCTCCTCTGTGAAGTCTCTATTCAGATCTTTGCTCCATCTTTTGAATGATTTCATTTGTTTTCTTTCTTCTTTGTTTTTTGAGTAGCTGTATACTTCTGGAATTAATGCTTTGTCAGATGTATATGCTGTGAAGGTTTCCTCCCACTCTGTGGGTCTTCTCCTCACTTCCTTTATTGCTTCCTTTGATTGTTACAGAAGCTTTGGTTTAATGGGTCCCATTTGTCAATTGCGATCTTATTTCTTGTGCAGCTGCTGTCTGGTTTAGGAAGTCTTTTCCTACACCTATGTCTTGTAGTCTGCTGCCAAGCTTCTCTTCTATCACCTCAGAGTTTGGGGTTTCACGTTGAGGTCTTTGGTCCATCTGGAGTTGACCTTTGTACAAGGTGAGAGGTAGGGGTTTAATTTCATTCTTCTACAAGTGGTGATCCAGTTTTGCCAGCACCACTTGCTGAAGATGCTGTTTTCTTCCATTGTGTCTTCTTGGCCCCCTTGTCAATATGAGGTGCTGAAATTGTATGGCTCAGGTTTGGATCTTCAGTTTATTCCCTGTGTCAACTGGTCTGTTTTGTGCCAGTAGAGCTGTCTTTATGACTATAGCCCTAGTATAGTATGAGTTTGATGTCTGGTATAGCGATCCCCCCTGTATTGCCTTTCACTCAGGGTTGCTTTGGCTATTCGGGGTCTTTTTTTTTCCAAATGAAATTGGGGATTTTTTTTTCCAGGCCGTGAAGAAACTCTGGGGATTCTGATTGGGATCGCATTAAATCTGTACACTAGTTTGGGTAGGATGGACATTTTTACTATATTTATTCCCAATCCATGAGCATGGGAGGTTTGTCCATCTTCTGATGTCTTTCCTCAATTTCCTTTTTCAGGGGTTTAAAATTTTTGTTGTAGAGATCCTTGGTGTCTTTGGTTAGGTTTGTTCCTAGGTTTTTTATTGTTTTTGAGGCTATGGTGAGTGGGAAGGTCTCCTTTGTAGTCCTTCTTCAATTGCTTGTTGTTGGTGTACAGAAAGGCTACTGATTTTTCTAGGTTTATTTGTATCCTGCCACTTTACCAAAGCTCTTAATCGTTTTCTAGGAGTTTTCTGGTGGAGTTCTTAGCATCCCTTAGGTAGACAATCATATCATCAGCAAAAAGGTGAGCTTGACTTCCTCTTTTCCAATTAGAACTCCTTTAATTTCCTTTTCTTGCCTTATTGCCCTAGCTAGGGTTTCTAGCACTATATTGAAGAGGAGTGTGACAGGGGGCAGCTTGCCGAGTTCCTACCTTTAAGGGGAATGCTTCTGTCATTTCCCCATTTAGGTGATATTGGCTGTGGGTTTTCTGTATATGGCTTTGATTACATTGAGGAATGATCCCTCCAGACCAATTCCCTCCAGGACTTTAAACATGAAAGGGTGCTGGATTTTGTCAAGGTCTTTCTCCGCATCTATTGAGATGATGGCGTGGTTTTTGTCCTTCAGTCCCATTGATATGTTTGATGATGTTTATTGATTTTTCGTATGTGAACCATCCCTGCATGTCTGGTATGAATCCAACTTGGTCATGGTGGATGATTTTCTTGATGTGAGTCTGTATGCGATTTGCCAGAATCCTGTTTTAGAATTTTGGCATCTGTGTTCATTAGGGAGATGGGTCTATAGTTCTCCTTTTTGGTTGTATCTTTCCCTGGTTTTGGTAGTAGTAATGCTGGCTTCATAGAAGGAATTTGGGGAGAAGTCCCCTCTGTTTGTATCCTTCTAAACAATTTAAGTGTAATGGTTGTAAGTCTTTACGAATATTTTATAGAATTCTGCCGTGATCCATCCGGGCCTGGGCATTTTTTGGTTAGGGATGGAGCTACTTATTACATCTTCGATTTCTTCCTGTACATATTGTCTGTTTAGGCTGTCGATCTCTTCTTGTTGAGCTTTGGTGATTTCCCAGGATTTCAGATATTCATTCATTTCTTCTAGGTTTTCAAACTTAGTAGAATATAAGTTTTTGAAGTAGTCCCGTATGATTGTCTGGATTTTTCATTGTCTGTGTGATATTTCCCTTTCATCACAGATTCTATTGATTTGGAAGTTGTTCCCTCTTTCTTTTGGTTAACTGGGCTAGAGGTCTGTCTATCTTGTTTATTCTCTCAAGAAACCAACTTTTGGATTCATTGATTTTTTGTATGGTTTTCTTTGTTTCTATTCATTGATCTCTGCTCTGATTTTTGTTATTTCTTCTTGTCTGCTCCGTTTAGGGTTCATTTGTTGTTTCTCTCTCAAGTATTTTAGCTGCAGTGTTTGATCGTTCACTTGTGTGCTCTTTCTGTTTTTTTAATGTGGGCACTTAGAGCTATAAACTTCCCTCTTAAGATTGCTTTAAGAGTGTCCCATAGATTTTGCTGTTTTGTGTGTTGTTTTATCATTGTCATTCAGTTCCAGGAATGTTTTTATTTCTTTTTTATTTTCTTCCTTGACCCACTCATTATTCAGGAGAGTGTTGTTTAGTCCATGTGTTCCTGTAGGTTGTAGGGTTTATTCTGGTGTTGATATCGAGTTTTATTGCACTGTGGTCTGATGATGCATGAGATTATTTCAACCTTTTTGTATTTGTTGAGTTTTTCCCTGTGGTCCCAGTAATGGTCTATTTTGGAGAATGTTCCATGAGGTGCTGAGTAGAAAGTGTATTCTCTGGTGTTTGGGTGAATATTCGGTAGATGTCTGTGAGGTCATTTGGTGTATTGTGTCATTTAGTTCAGATGTCTCTCTGTTTATCCTTTGTCCTGTGATTTTCTAGAGGACTTAATGGGGTATTGAAGTCCCCTAGTATTAGTGTGCTGGGGTTAATCTGTGCCTTGGATCCTGAAGAATTGTCTTTATAAAGTTTGGTGCACTGATATTTGGTGCATATTATTTATGTTGTGAAATCTTCATCGTCAATTGTTCCTTTATAAGGAGATGTAATGGCCCTCTTTTTCTCTTTTGATTTCTTTTGCTTTGAAGTCTATTTTGTTCTGATATTAGAATGCCACCACCCGCTTTCTTTTTGGTACATTTGCTTGGAATATCTTTTTCCAACCTTCACCTTAATTGGTGCCTATCCTGAAATTGAGATGGGTTTCTTGTAGACAGCATATAGATGGGTTTTGTTTCCTAATCCATTCTCCCAGTCTATGCCTTTTGATTGGGGAGTTTAGCCCATTAATATTTAAGGTTACAATTGAAAGATGGATGTTGCTTCCTTTCACTTTATATCCATTTGGACTTCTAGCCTTTGATTTTGCTCCTATGGTTATGTTTTTGTTAGTTTCTTTTTCCTAGGTGTTTGAGGATTGTTGCTCCTCTCTTCTGCCCTTTGAATTGCTTCAAGTATTTTATGAAGAGTTGGTTTTCCAGACATGTATTCCATCATCTTGTTTTGTCTGGAAGTTTTTTTCTCTCTCTTCAGTATAATCGACATTTTTGCTGGGTAAAGTATTCTGGGTTGGCATCCATAGTCCTTAGCACAGGGAAATGCTTTGCTCCATGTTTCTTCTTGCTTTCATGTTTGGGCGAGAAAGTTAGTTGTAATTCTGATGGGTTTCCTTTGTATGTGACTTGTTTTTCTTTTTGTGGCCCTCAGAATTTTGTCTTTGTTTTGGGCATCTAGCATTTTAACTATGATATGGCGTGGGTGTTTCTTTTCTGATCTTGTCATATTTGGGGTCCTATGTGCTTCTTGTATTTGTATGGGCTTGTCTATTTTTAGTTTGGGGAATTTTCATCTATTATTCTGTTGAAGATCTGATCAATACTATCTCTTGAGATTCTTCTCCTTCCTCTATTCCTATGATGCGGAGGTTTGGTCTTTTTCATAGTGTCCCATATTTCCTGGTTGTTCCACTTTTGTGTTTTTTTAAATTTTTCATATCTTTATTTGAGCTTTTTAATTGCTCTGTGTTATCTTCCAGGTCTGATATTCTTTGTTCTGCTGCCTCCATTCTACTTCTGAGGCTTTTTCCTTTTCTTTCTTCTTGATGTACTGAGTGTTCTAATTCCTTTTTTGTTTCCTCCTGTGTTTTCTTTAGTACCTCATTTCCTTTTTGAGCTTCTCAATCTCTCTTTGTGCTTCTCAATCTTTCTTGGTTGCTCCTTCTTCTTTTGGTTGGCTTCCTTTTTCAGTGTTCTACGTTCCATTCGGAGTTGTTTTTTCTTTCCTCTAGTTCTTTCTGGAGTTTGTCATTCTTTTTCCTTTAGTTCTTTCTGAAGTTTGTTATTGTATCCTCTAGGTCCTTTTTGAGTTTTTTCATTCTCTCTCTTTAGTTCCATGACTTCTCTTTATTTTCTTTAATTCTCTGCGTATGTCTGTAATTATTGTCTAAGCTCTGTTCCTTGGGTTCTCCAAGGGGATCCCATTGTGGCTATCTCCTCCAGGTTTGGTAGGGCCTGGGTGTGGGAGTATCCTGTGCCTTTTCCATGTTGTCCCTTCGTCTTGTCCTTGGCATATGGATTTCCCTTTTGTGGTTCAAGTCACAAACGATTTTCACTATATTAGTGGATGGTTTTTGCTTGCCTCCTTTCCGATGCTTTTTTTTTTTTTTTTTTTTCTTTTTATGGTGTATTGACTTGGCTAGGTTTCAGGTTTTCAGTTTTGTGTATATATTGGATGTTGGAAGCCTAAGTTAGTCTTCTCTTTCTGTTCTGAAGGTTCTCCAAAAGGATGACCACTTGGATTCTTAGCAATTCACTTGGCGCAGGCGCGGGGGGGGGGGGGGGGGGGGGGGGGGGGGGGTATTGTGTGCCTGATCTAGCACGCGCCCCGTGGCCCTCTGGGCCAGGGACCCGTAGACGGGTTCACAAAGCGAGACCCTCTCCCAGCTGCCCCCGCCCCGACCCCGCCTGAGCAAGGAGCGTGTTTAAGCCTGGGTCCTGGCGCTTTATGGCGTCTCCCCTGCGCACCCGGTTCCCGCCCACAAGTCCAGCCGGACCAGAGCAGAGAGGAAACGCGAACCTGCTCACCCGAGGCGGTCCCCCCCTCCCTGGGCCTGGGGACCCCGTAGGACGGGTTTTCACAGCGAGACCTCCTCTCCCAGCTTGCCCCCCGCCAGACCCCGCCTAGAGCAGAGGAGCCTGTTTACACGGGCCTGGCTCGTTTTGATGGCGTCTCCCCTGCATTTATTTATTTATTTATTTATTTATTTATTTATTTATTGTCTTTTTGAGACAGGGTCTCCCTGTAGCTCCAGCTGTCCTGGAACTCACTCTGTAGACCAGGCTGGCCTTGAACTCACAAAGATCCGCCTGCCTCTGCCTCCCAACTGCTAGGATTAAAGGTGTGCGCCACCATGCCCGGCAATCATTTATTTTTATTGCTAAGTAATGTTCCACTGAATGTAGTTTATAAATTCACGCATTAAGGGACATCTTGGTAGATTCTAAGTTCATCCAGTTATGAATGAATCTACTACAAGTAGTCCTGTGCACATTTTTAATTAATTTTAGTTGTGGTTGGTGTAGACATGGATTTTCAGTTCACCAAGGAATGCAATTTCTGGTATTAGAGTAAGAGTTATGATTACATTTGTAGACCTCCACAGCAGTCTATGTGACATCCAAATACATCGTATTCTTACTGAAAAATATGGCGCTTCTTTTACTCTACATCTGTACCAGCATATGGTGTTCTCTGTGCTTTGAATTGAGCCACTCTAATAAGCATCTATTTAGAGGAAGTGTAAGTTTGATCTTTGTTTTTACCTTTTTGTTCTTTGTTCCAATGGTGCAAAAGTAAATTTAAACATATTTCACTCTTATTTGATGTTTCTAATTCAGAGACATTATCTTGCTTTCCTTTCCTTATGACAGTATACACCTCTATTCTTATTTGTCCTGTTTTACTTTAAATTTAGTTACAAATGAACATTTAAGCATGGGTGTATAGGGGGATAGCTCAGCAGTAGAATACTTACTTAGCATATGGAGGCTTAAAGTTTGATTACTAGAACTTTTAAAAGGTGTTATTATTTTGTATCTCATATATAGCAACCATACTTCCTGCTCTTTCAGGAAAGTCTGGTTTGTAAATGTTGCTCCAGCATAATTACTAAATAAGCCTTTTTAAGTGTCTAAACTTGGATGACAAAATATTTAATAGTACTGCTTTAATATCCACCTGATTCAGAAGGCATAACTACAGTTGTCTCTTTCTCTATTCCCCATGATTTTTACCAGAGTGCTAAGCACAGGGCAAGTATTAGTGTTACCAAGCTCCTTGGAGTGTGTGAGTAGAAGACCCATTAGGATGAGCTGGAGTCTAGCAGCGCTCTCTCTCCAGGCCCTCTACATTAGCACTGCATCATTTACAGTGAGCTTCAGGGTCATCTAATTCTCTAGTCTACGTTGCTTCCAGTTGCTGTCTTTCAACATATCTGCCAGCAGGTGTTTGATAGCCCCATGTCATTAGTCCTTTACATATGGTCAAGGGAGTCTACCTAATCTTCCTCATGGCTTTATGCCAACTTTTCTGGATTAGACACCCTGGCTTTTCACTGTTTACAACCCACAGATGACAGTGGTGAAACTATGCAAGAAACAAATGTGAAGGAATTATATATCTTTTATTGACCTTTCCTTTAATGTCTGAAGACCAGTGTTACTTTGACATCAAACTTTCTACTAGCCTCCCGAAGGACATACTGTCTTTTCCATGCATATTTATTCCATTTTCCACATTGAATTATTAAACAGTGGTCTGAATATACAACTAGTTTCAGAAACAACTTTTATCTTGTGACATAAATCCTTGGTGTACTCTACCTTATGAATTGCAGACCAGCACTCAGCCTCTGGGCCAATGCTAGCCCAGGAAGACCCTCTACAATATTGGGAGAATTTTTGCTGTTTGACCTGCTTTTATGAGTCTGAAAGTTGGCATGTAAATAATCAATTATCGGTCACTAGTTTTCAGTGAGGGATTATTTCAGTCATAGAGGAAAACATGAAAAAATATTCTTTGTTAAATACTGAATCAAAGCAAACTGATGAGTATATAGACTCTCAAGTACTGAATTCTTTATGTATGTGCCATAAAACATGATAAAATAAACACAGATGAGGCAGAATTTAGAGTAAATATTAGTGTTATGTTACCTACCCTGTGTATGCATACATATTAAAAGTAAGTCAACTTGAAATCCACTTTCTTTCTCCCTCCCCTCTCTCTCTCCTTCCACCAACCCTTATTCTTCATCAGTGCATAAAAACAAGGTTTTTTGATTCACAAAGATATTCAGTATCTCTGCTTCTTTGTTGGTAAAGTAAAAGAAGATGTAAGAAGCGACATCCTTACCACATCACTAAAGTTGAAGGAGTTGAGTTAAAGGAAAATCATGGTGCTGCCACTAATAGTAACTTAGAGAGAAAGTTATGGTTCAGAGGCTGTGAGCAAAAATGAATCTCTAACAAATGGATTTTAACAGTTGAAACGTAAAGGTAACTGATTTGCCCGGAGTTTTCACTAGAGCTATTTGGCATGTTGCTCAGAAGGCCTCAATACAATATATATGGTAAATTACTTCCATTCATTGTTCATTTCTTTAGGAAATGCTTGAGATTCCAATTAGTTAGCCACTGACAAATGTGCTCCTACTGTACCAATGTCGTATGCTGTGCTAGACATTGATATGGATATTTGGTCTTAGAGCTGGTGTTGGACCATTGATTGCTGTTCTCCCTCAGAAGCATTTGTAGTGCTCTCCAAACCTGTGAGAGCTAGTCTTCAGGGGAAGTGGCTTCCGGGTCATTTCAAACTCTATTGCTCCAATCTTCAGTAATAGGGTCTTACCACCTTCAGGTTCTGGGAGGCAATCAAGGGCTGTGACAATAGCCTGTGTAATTTTGGGAGTCTCTTGGACTCAATGGAAAGTTACTCCTGTCTGCTACTGTCTCTTGTTATGTAGCCTTCAGATTTGCACATGGACTCATGTACAGATATTATATGTGTGATGTGTCAATAGTTTGTAAGCCTAATATTATACCTTCAGGTTTTTTATCCTAGCTATGCATTATTTATCTCCTCTCTCTGCCCTTCTGTCTAGCCCTCACTGCATGTCTTCTCCACTTAAATTAACACCATTTCTCCCTTGACACTGCCAGTCTCCTATGGCCAAACTTCTCTTGGGCCCCTTCTTTCCCTTTATCCCCACATTTACTTCTATAACCCCTCCTCTCCCCTCCCATTTAGATAATTTGATTTTTATCTAATTCTCTCTTACCGGTCTCCTATTAGTCTTCTCTCTCAGATTTCCCCTTTTCCCTTTACCTCCTTTATTCCTTCCCCTTTTCCTTGTTCCTGTGGTGAGATCACATATAATGATTTGGTGCTAGGATCCACAAACAAGGGAGAACATACTTCCTTTATTTTGCTACTTGTGTTACTTCACAGCTTCCAGTTCCATCCATTTGCCTGCAAATTTCATGATGTCATCTTTCTTTACCACTGCATAGAACTCCATTATGTAAATGTACCACGTTTTCCTTATCCACTCATCAGTTGAGGGACACTTGGAGGCTTCCAGCTGTTTGCTATTGTAAAAAGAGCAGCAATAAACATAGATGTACAAGTATCTCTGCAATAGGATGAATCCTTTGGGTATACCCCAAGGAGTGGTATAACCAGGTCAAATGGTGGATTCATTTTTATTTTTTAAAGAGTTCTCCACACTGCTTTCCATTGTGGTTGCACAAGCTTGCAATCACAGCAGCAGTGAATAAGTATTCCCCTTTCCCCAGCATTTTGTATCATTTGTTCTCTTTATCGTACCCACCCTTACAGGAGTAAGATGAAATCTTAAAGTGGGTTTAATTGCATTTCCCTAATTACTAGTGATGTTGAACATTTTTTTTTTTTTTGCCTTTCTGAGGCAGGGTCTCCCTTTGGTCCCAGCTGGGCTGGAGCTCACTATGTAGACTAGGCTGGTCTTGAACTCACAGAGCTCTGCCTGTCTCTGCTTCCAGAGTGGTGGGATTAAAGGTGTGTGCCACCATGCCTGCCCAGCTGATGTTGAACATTTTTAAGGTGTTTCTTAGCCATCTTTATTTCTTCTTTTGAGAACTCTCTGAAAGATGGCACAGCAGTTAAGAGCACTGGTTTCTCTTGAAGGGACAGTGGATCTGTTCTCTGCCTCTGAGAATCCAAGGAATCCAATGCCTCTGAGGACCTTGCACATATGTGGTGCCTTTATATAGGCCCAGAAAAATCAATCATACACTTAATGCTTTTAAAGAATTGTTGTTTAAAAAGAAATGCTTGATTGAATATAACAATAAAAATTTATAAATTCTTCAAAAGAACTTACTCAATTCTGCTGTTGACATTATTAAATCTCCCCAGCCAGCATGGGGCGATACTGACTTTTAAAGAGCAAATCCATTTCCAGAATAATCATTTAAAAAAAGGCATCCAGGGGGCTGGAGAGATAGCCTAGCAGTTAAGAGCGCTGACTGCTCTTGCAGAGGACCCAGGTTCGATCCCCAGCACCCACATAGTGGCTGAGAACCGTCTGTAACTCCAATTCCAGGAGAACTCCAGTTCCAGGGAAATCCGACACCCTCTTCTGACCTCCGCGGCATTGCATGACATGGGTGCATGAACATGCATGCAGACAGTATATTCATGCACATAGAAAATAAATAAATAAAATTAAAAAAATAAAAAAGATCCAGTTTTCATAAAGAAATAAAAATCTTAAAGAAAGTCAGATATTATTGAATCAGACTCTCAAGTTGGAATCCATCTCATATCCCACACTAATGGTTTCCTGAGTCCCTTTAAAGTACATCCTACTTTAAGGGGTTCATGCTCCTACAAAGCAATTCTGCAGTTCTATCACTTTCTTGGGTTCATCTTTATATGAGCATAGTGCATCTCTTGGTAACATACATGTTTTCAGTAAATTTGTAGCTTTAAAGCAACAGAAAATGTTTTCTATTTGCTCCTGTGAAAAATGTCAGGCTATACTTAAAGTCTCATCTTTATGGAGCCATAAGACAAAATAAACTCTTCTTTAAGTTGTATTCTGTCATGGCATTTTCTCATAGGAACAGAAAATAACTCATAAAAATTGGCACCAGTGAGTGGTCAATTTTAAAGGAGCTGATCATGTTGTTTTTGGAGGTATGTGGAAGACTTTGGAACCTTGGCCTAAAAAAAAACAGTTGAATGCTATAAGCAGAACTTTAATGGGTTATTATAGTGGGAGTCTGGAAGCCAGCACTAGTGCTGAGAGTAATGTGGACTCACAGGCCAAACTCAAACGGCTTCAGAGGGGAACAAGGTCTCTTTTAGCAACTGGGCTAAAGGCTATTCTTGTGACAGTTTGGCAAGAAATCTGGATGCATTCTTCCCTTGTCCTAAGAACTTGCCTGAGACTAAATTAAAAAGTAATGAACTATTTATATTGTCAAAGAAAATTTCAAGACAACATTATGTTGAATCTGTGGCTTGATTATTATTGATTAATGCTTATGCAGGTCTATAATGAAGAAGAGCAAGTGAGGCAGAAAGAAATATAAAATGTATAGTTTGGAGTGGAAAATAATACCAGGAAGCATAAATTTCCAGCCAAGGTATGAGCAAGAAAAGAGTCTGTAATGGTTAAGGAGATTAGTGCTATTAAAAAGAGACCTTGTGCTCCATCCTGAAACAAGGGAAGGGTGCCCATCTGGCTAAGCTTTCAATTTGTGAGAGCCTTAAGGCATTTACTATTCTCAGAAAACAATTGATCCCACATTAAAAAAAAATCTCATACTAATGTGGTCAAAAGGAAGTCAGAGTCTATCCCAAGCTGTAAGCTCAACTTGGCAGCATCATCTATGTGTTAATGGCTTTAGAGGCATGAAATATGCAAGAGTTAAGAGGTTATGAAGTATTCCTCTGAAGTTTCAAAGAGCTGCTGAAGCCAGGAAAAGTGTGTCTGTGATATAATCTCTGTGAGAAGGCCCTGTGAGGCTATTGCATGAAGCTGTGAAGCTTGGGTCACAGTGGATACCCTTCGTTGGTGGATTATCATGAGACATCTGCCAAGGAGAGCTGCATATTGGGAGACAAGTCAACAAAAGAGGTGTAAAGGCAAAACAGAAGGGCTGAGCCATCTAAGACCTTTGGAAATAAAAGTCACAGGATTTGGTGATTGCTTTGTTTATTGTTTTACTTTAGTGCAGTATTTCCTCATTATATCCCTGCAAAGGGATGTAAATTGTGTATCACATTATGTTGGAAATCTGTAAAACTGTCATTTTTTTTGTTTGTTGTTTTAGATTGTTTGAGACAGGGTTCCCCAATAGCTCAAGCTGGACTGGAATTCACTATGACCCGGCTGGCCAAGATACCACAAAGATCTACCTGCCTCTCCTCTCATTAAAAGCATGAACCACCATGCCTAGCACAATTTTTCATTTGATTTTTATAGGGGTTACAGTTAAGATTGCCTGAAGTCTCAAAAGAAGCTATGAACTTTGGGGTTTTGGATGGTGAGAAGAGTGTGAAAGACTATGAGGATTAATAAAGTCAGAGTAAATGCATTTTTCTTTCTGAGATGGCTATGAGCCTATAGTGCCTAGGGAGTGGACAGTGGTAGTTTGAATGAAGAATGTCCCCAGGAGGTTCAACCATTTGAACATTTTTTCCCCAGGTGACAGTGTTGTTTAGGGAGGTTTAGGAGGTGTGGCCTTCCTGAAGGAAGCATGTCACTTGGAGATGGGGGCTGCTTTGAGGGTTCATAGCCTCTCCAACTTCCAGTTTCCTGTCTCTGCTTTGGGTTTGTGATTGAAAAAGATATGAACTCTCAGCTTCCTGTTCCTGCTTCCATGGGTATACTGTCCCGCCACACCTGCTCACTGTGATGGACTCTTATCCCTCTGGAATCATTAGCCAAAATAAACTCTTTCTTCTTTAATTTGCCTTTGGTCACGGTGTTTTATCACAGCAACAGAATAGAAACTGATACAATCACAATTTAAGATGACTTTTTGTGGTAATGAGAGAACAAGGTAACTTTAAGATTTAAATGCACCACTTAAATTTAAATAGTGAAGATTCCATATAGTTAATATCTAAAATGTTGATTTCTTTTGCAAAGGTAATACAAGTTTGTATATTGTCTTGATCAGAAAAAAAATGTTTTAAATATTAAGAATATGATTATAGCTTTCATAACATGAAGGCATTTCTCTTCCGCTTTCCAGCTCCCCCAAACCCACAATAGCTTTTATTAAATGTGTTCTAACAATTTGTTTTTCTTTCTATGTTGGAAATAGTATAGGTTATATACTCACACATAATAGGCAGAAACTATGTCATTCAAAAATCTTGTAAATTCTGCAACTACTCGCCTGTCATTCTACTAAGCATTTTGTGAAAAATTTTAGGGACACCTTAATATTAGGCATCTAATATTTAATATAAAAGTTTGAATTACAAAAATATGTATTTTTAGAAATTTTTGAGATAAGGCACTTACTATGGATGAGAATATATATATATATTATATATATATATCTTATATATATTATTATTTTGTACACAGATTATGTTACTATCAAATCTAGACCTGTGTCCCCCATCCCTTACCTCCCACCTCACCAGAGCTCATGTATTCTGCCAAACATGCTTTTCATCTCTTTCTCAGTCTTTCTCGAAATTCTCCATGTGGAAGTTGACTGTTCTGAGCAGAAGTTCAACGGGTGATGGATTGATATCTAGAAATGTACTAATCCTTCATCCTCAAGCTGCCTTTGTTCAGCCAGTGCTTTATCACAGCAACCAGCTTACCAAGGTGCTCTCTGACCTTTTTTTTGGTTATTGTGCTCTCATTTCCTGTTAAAATAAACCTCAGTTTTGCTTGTAGAATGCTTTTATGTCATACTGGGCCTCATTATTGTGTCAAGTATTAATAATATATCACTAGTAAAATCTAGCTGGACAATAACGTATGCACCTATTCCCATCTAAGTTACAGAAAGCTAAGTGCATTGCTTAAAATAGCTGCAGTCCAGTCTGCTGTGACCTGCAACTGTCATTGTTATTAATAAAAACAAATAAGAGAAGCCAGAAATGGCAACATATCCCTTTAACCTTAGAAATAGGGAAGAACAGGCAGGTGGATCTATGTAAGATCAAGACAAGCTTGGTCTTTGATCTTCATAGGGAGTTCCAGGCCAACTGGGGCTACAAAGCGACCCATCTCAAAAAAAAAAAAAAAAAAAAGAAAAAGAAAACAAACAAACAAACAAAAATGAAGGCAAACAAACAAAAAAAAAAACCCCAACAAATCAGCAGTGGCGATCTCTGTGGCATTAAATGAATAAGAGGCCACTCAATAGAAATCTATACTTTATAACAAATATTGTGTTCAGCCTTACATAAAAGAATTTGCTTCCTTGGTGGCAAGGTCTTGTCATTCAAATTTACATTGCCACAACTGTCACATTGGACAGACCAGACCAGACTAAGGTTTTCATTTGACATCATCTGACTGTTCATGTTGTATTCTGAACGTTATCCTGGCATGAATTATCTTTTTTAAGATTGCCATTTATTTTAAGAAAAAAATACTTGCTGGGATCCTTCTGGGCACTTGGGTATACAAGTATATAAAAACCTTACTTGCATTAATGTCAGAATACCCTAAACCTTGTTTAAAGCTAGATCCATTTCTCTCTCTTCCTGCCTGCCTATTGGTCAGCCCATTCCCAGGGTGGATTAGAATGAATTATCTCAAATAGTTATTTCCTCAAATTGTCTAAGAACTTTCAATGAATACACTGCAGGACAGAGGAAATTCCAGTCCTGAAACTCCTATTTCATTCTTAAAATGTAGCTCAGGCATCTGTAAATTAATAAAGCAGCAGCTGTTTGTTACCCAGCAGGTAGGATATACCAGTCATAACATAACCAGCCACAGCTCAAAGTTCTGAGAACATAGCCTGCTTTGAACAATCAGCTCTCAGTTGTTCCTGATAATGTGGGGATGAGGCAAATGTAAGCATGGCTCATTGAGTTGAGAAGATAATTTTAAGTCTCAAGCTGCCATTTCTTCAGAACATTTTGACACTCATTACATTGAGGAGGATATTTTCAATCTAAAAATTTAATATTTTAGACTCTGTGTCTTTGTGTTCCTCTTCACGGGAACTGGTTTTTAATTCTAGAACTTACAATTAATTAATGAAATGGCTAAATAGAATCAGCAGGAAAATAGACATCTGAAGAATAATATCAGTACCACTTTAGGGTGATCAGGCAGATTTCCAACTTAAACACAAGGGCTAGTTGGCAGTTACTGTTATAACAAATTATCTCAAACTAAGTGACTCCAACAAGATAAATTTTAAATCTTAAGTTTAAATCAAAGTTATTCATGTGAGTTATGCCAGATTGCTCAGCAGGAAGAAGGCTGTTGTAAGTACACATGAAGATCTGAGTTTGATTCCTGAATCCCACAAGGTCCCAGAAGAGAACCAACTCCTGAGAGTTATCCTCTGACTGGTGCATACTCTCAGTGCCTCTGCAGCATAGGCATACCATATAAACACACACACACACACACACACACACACATACAGAAAGAGAGAGAGAGAGAGAGAGAGAGAGAGAGAGGAGAGAGAGAGTAAATAAAGTAAAAAAATGACAGAAAACAAAAGAAATGTTAAAACTATCCATAATTAACATTCAGAAACAGAACTGTGGAGAAGAGTTCATGATATTGTCTTGCCTTTAGTATGTTAATGTTCTTGGTTTGAAGAAGCAACTCAAATAGTTCTGCCATCTGACAAAGAAGGTATCTTTCTTATTAATTTATTTTTATTTATTTTTATTTTTTATAGAAGATATCTTTCTTTTTTTTAAATTTTATTTATTTATTTATTTATTTATTTATTTATTTATTTATTTATTTTGGTCGTTTTGAGACAGGGTCTCCCTGGAGCCCCAGCTGTCCTGGAATTCGCTCTGTGGACCAGGCTGGCCTTGAACTCACAAAGATCCGCCTGCCTCTGCCTCCCAAGTGCTAGGATTAAAGGCGTGCGCCACCACGCCCGGCTTTTTTTTTTTTTTTTTTTTTTTGTATGTGTATGAATGTACTGTCTGCATGTAGGTTTGTGCACCCGTGTTGTGCAATGCCGCGGAGGTCAGAAGAGGATGTCGGATTCCCCTGGAACTGGAGTGACAGATGGTTCTCAGCTGCCATGTGGGTGCTGGGGATCGAACCTGGGCCATCTGCAAGAGCAGTCTAAGCTATCTCTCCAGCCCAGAAGATATCTTTCTTAACCTCTGCCTCTCACCTTCTTGTGGTGGCCCCCTTTCTCTTTGAGTTCATCTGCCACATTTGCTTTCCATGAGGTCAATCATTGGAGCCCCTCAGCACATGGAACCTTGATTCCCCACTGATTACCAAAAACGAGAAAAGAAACTAGTTTTCTCAGAGGGCCCTTGTATTCCTCTTGCCTTTCAAGCATCCTGCCTTTTAATCTTTCCTTTAAACATTTGCAAGTGTTAATAAAATATTTTTTTTAAAGATATCTTTCTTGTCCTTGGCAGATAATTCATTGGACTTGTGGGTTACAGGAGAGATTTATATAATATCAAGATACTTAAAGTTCTTTTTTTAAGTTTTTTATCGAGTGCATTTCATACAACATTTCTTGATCAAATTTAGACTCATTCCCCCATCCATACCCACCCCTTATGTCCCCGCGACTCCCGCCAGAGCTCATGGATTCTGTCATACATGTTAAGTCCCGTCTTACATCTTTTTCTCAATCTTTTATAACATTTTCAATGCACAAGATTACTGTTTTGGTCAGTTCTTTTTGTGTGTGTGTGTGTGAAATAAATTTTTATTGAGCTTTCATACATTTCATACAACAGTTCTTAATCATACTTAGAGACCCTCCCCATCCATGACCCCCTAACCCCCAAGAGCCCCTCCCCATCCATCACCCCCTAAATCTCCCCACAGACCTGTGTTCTGCCATACATGTTAAGTTCTATCCAGTCAAGCATTTGTACCCAGGAGTCCTTCAGTGCAAATTCATCCACTGGAGTCTAGTCAGCCTATCTAGAGATCATGGGCAAGGCATACTCCCCCTCACACAGTAGTAATCAGTCTCCAATAGTTCTCAGTCTAGAGCTGGTTCACTGACCATTTCTCTTACTTTGGAGATAGATATTTATTTATTTATGGAAGTCTTTGTTTTTTGAAATATAATATTTTGAATTTATTCTTTGAAAGTTTCTTTTTTTATTTTTTATTTTTAAGGGATTCTACAATACAATGACACAGTTGCTTGCAGATAGCATTGATGTCACTCATTATGTCATACAATCAGGAAATTGGTGCATTTTGCAAGTATCTATGTCCAAATTTTGAACAACCCAAGGTTCCCATAGACCAGTTGGAGAAACTTGTATGCCCAGACATGTTGATCAATCAGGAGTCCAGACTATATTCCTGTAGTCTCATGATTCACCCCTATCTCTCCACAGCCCTTACAATCTACCACGCCTCCTCTTCCGCAGTTTTTTCCCTGGGCTTTGGGAAAGGGGCACAAGTGGGTGAGAACAAAACTGTCTAATTGCTTTGGAGTTGTCATTTTGGACTCCAGTCTGTTCAGGTTGTTTCCTTTCATGGATTGACAGCTTTCTCAGTGATACCCTTTTTAGTCATATTAACAAAGCACAAGCTATTGGATGTACAGGCATTTAAGCAGTACCACTTATTATGTCAAGCTAAGCTGTGAGCATAGACACAGATGCTTGGATGGCATGCTATTCCACAAACTGTAGATGATAGAATACATTTCCAGAAAACCAGCTTGGTCAGTTCTTTGAATAGGTTTTTCTCTTTTTTTGTTCCCTTTAATTTTATATTATTTCAAAATATGCATATATACCCTCCACACAAATCAAATTACAAATTATGAAAATAAACTATAGGTTAATTCCTAAACACATTTAGAGATTCACATTTTAACAGTAAAGTTGCATGCACATAAAAGAATATGAATAGAATATGAATACATATCTTCCATTCATATATGATAATTACAATGTGTGAATACAAGTGGTAGGACAATTCTAGAGCCCATTAAGAGAATCACATTTGAATAGCACAGTTGCTTTCAGATACAGTGAAATATTATAATAAAGTTGCTCAATTTGCCAGCCAATTGGGGATCTGCTGTCAGCAACCAAAAATGATGGAAACCATTCACCTTTTTTTTTTCCCCTGACACTGTGTTACTTCACTTAACATAATGGCTTCGAGTTCCATCCATTTACCAGCAAAACTCATGATGTCATGTTTCTTTACCACTACATAGAACTCCATTGTGTAGATGGACCACATTTTTGTTATCCAGTCATCAGCTGAGGGGCATTTGGGTTGGTTCCTACTCTTTGCTATTGTGAAGAGAGCTGCAATAAACATAGCTGTGCATGTATCTTTGTGGTAGGATGCGTCTTGTGGGTATATGCCCAGGAGTGGTATGGCTGGGTCAGGACTTTACAATTTGAAAACCAAGAAAAGAATATCTTCTTATTGTTATTGTTGATTGGAAAAAAAACTTGTACAAATTATGTTTAATATCATTGTTATCCAGTTTGTGGATCCTTCTGGTTTCTAAATGTCATCCTTGATCAAGCACCATTTTCCAAAGACCTTGGTGGACTAATATCATAGATAACCACTCCACATTGCCAGCAAGATTTCTAAAAACATAAATCTACTTTTAAAAAGTTAACAACTGTTTTAATTTTCTTATTTCTCACATTTCAAGTACTAGGCATAAGCTGAAGAGTGAAGCATAAATAATTTGCTGTGTACTTTAAAGCAGATTTCATCCAAACTATAGATTATACCAGTTGGCTTGATAAAATGTCTCAATCTAAATTTCATTTTATTGTTTGAAAATAGGAGTATTAAAATATGAATTGCCTTTACGTCTTGCTTACATTTCATGCATGGTGACCAAAAGAAACATTTAGCGTAGTCTTTTGGATGGTATATGAAATATACAGTGGATCTGAAAAAAAAAGATACTTCAAGTTTGCTCTTCTCCATAGGCCAGGCATGGTGGGATACACCTTTAATCCCAGCACTGTGGAGGTAGAGTCAGGTGGATCTTTGTACATTCAAAGCAGCTGGTCTGCACAGTGAGTTCCAGGACAGCTGGTGCCACAGGGAGACTGTCTCAAAAAAGACAAAAAAGAAAGTTTGCCCTTCTCCAAACCAGAGTGAGGTTAAAAAAAGAGGTGAAATATAGACCGAAAAGATAGCTAGAACAGGTGACATGGAGCTGACAAAGTGGTTTATGGGAGGCCAGTGTAGACCATCCTTAGCCAGTGAGCACCAATGAATTCTGAAAGCTGGGATGGGAACAAGGATTTCAGTTAGATAACCTAGGGAAGTCTCAATTCCAGGCATTTGATATTTAGTATTAAATTCTTAAGCAGTTTCCAGTTAGCCTTTTAATTTCATTTCTTTTTTTTTTTTTTTTTTTTTTTTTTTTTTTTTTTTTAAAAATTTTTTTTTTTTTAATTTTATTTTTTTCTGTATGTGTATGAATGTACTGTCTGCATGCAAGTTAATTTCATTTCTAAGGTTGTTATGTTTCACTTTTTCAGATTTTAAAATCTTGAAGACTCTATGATTACCAAATGACTAAGGAGGAATTCAGGGCTATTATTTTTACAATTACTAGGTGTGTTCTGGGAATTGAGATATAAAAGCACACCAAATTTACACTGCTTTTTCATATATAGCATAATTGTAATTTCTCATCTATTGTGATTTAATAGCTACTTTAACAATATAATCAGTTTGATCACTTGCTGTAACCAACTATCTTTAAATGAATACATGCTCCAACATTCATACTGAAATATTGGAGGTAAGTCTGATCATTTATGTCATTTTCATGGAGAAGGAGTATGCCAGCATTCAGCCTGTACTTGATGATCATCCAGGTGAAGGAAGGAGAAGCATGTTCTGGGCTGTTAGAACCAACCTGAAACTGCCTGGCTGGAATCTTTCTAGGGATACATTCTTTTCTTACCACAGGTCTGAAAAACTGCCACAATTCACTCGGACAAAAAGTAAAGAGAAAGTGTTATAATGCTCAAACACTGGGAATTACCACATTTTAAAAAATATTATTTTTAATTATTCACTAATGCTACCTTCAAAAGCCAGCCCCCAGCATTGCCCAGAAACCTCCTGGAACTATATATTTGGTTCACATGGCTGGAGAGGTCACAGATCCTAGAGAAGAACATACATCTGTCATTTCTGTAGACCAAAGAAATACCTTACCATATTCTAAATACATATCCTTGTATTTATAAATAAGTGCACCTGCCACCACTCATCAAAAGATGCCTCTTATGTAATAAAAATGGAGACTACAACAAAGTTTAATAACTGGTTAAATGAAGAGAGTAAGTGACTGTGAGGTGCAACTTCTACACCTAAGGGTCAGAGAACATCAAGGAAAATGGGACAGAAAAAATGTAAGAACCAGCAGGACAAAACACCTGCTGCTATCTAATGCATTCTAGACATGATAGAGAAGCTACATCAATGAAGTCTCCACAGTATGGTAATCTAATGGATCTGCATAATGACAAAATTAGCTGACATGGCAGAAGTGTCAGAAGGTCCCAACCCAAGATGAACAGGAAATCAGTAGATGCTGAGGGAGAGAGAATATGTTTCCTCTAAGAACTAGCTCCAAGGGAGGTTATCTTATCCTAAGTAGGCAGCCCTAAACAAAGGTACACAAGAGCACCAATAAATGAACTCAGTGTCATATATATATATATATATATANTATATATATATATTAGTGTGTGTGCATGCACACACGTGTGAGTGTGTGTATAACCATTTCTACAGTTCTCTGCTGGTTTTTTGTCCAGCTGTGTGATGATACCAATGCTGCAGGCTCATATGAACCAGGTCCTAGAAGCTTGTAGGATATATTTCAATTTGGCCTTGCATTACCTCCTTGGCTCTTACAATCTTTCTGCTCCCTCTTCAACAATGTTCCTGAGCTCTGGGACCATGAAGCTGAATATAGGCAACCTGTCCCTGGAGCCACAGTCTGTAGACTCCTAATCTTCATGGTTTGACCATTCAAGCCCTTTTGAGTTCCTGGTCTCCTGTTTCATGGAGGAGCTTCCTTAACAAGAGTTAAGATTATAAATAAATAAATAAATAAATAAATAAATAAATAAATAATAAATAAATAATAAAAGCAGCTCTAAGTAGGAAATTTATAGCTCTAAGTGCCTTCATTAAAAAACAGAAGTAGCACAAATAAATGATTTAATATTGCAAGTCAAGACACTTAGACAACAACAAATAAATCCTAAACCCAGCAGACAAGAAGAAATAACAAAAATCATAGCAGAGATTAATGAAGGAGAAACAAGGAAAACAATACAATGAATCAATGAGTTCAAAAACTGGTTCTTTGAAAGGATAAAAAAGATAGACAGACCTTCAGCTTAGTTAACCAAAAGAAAGAGCAACTCCAATCTTATAGACAAAAGGGGAAACATCATAATAGACAGATCCAGAATATTATTGGGGAATACTTTAAAAACCTATACTCTATTAAATTAAAAAAAAATAATAACATGGATGAATATATGATTTCATGTAAATCACAAAAGCTTAACCAAGAAGAAATGACCAGCTTAAACCAACCCATAACATATAAGGAAATTGAAACAGTAATTCAAAATCTCCCAACTAAAAAAAGCCCAGATTCAGAAGGATTTATGGCAGAATTCTACAGGACATTTAAAGAGGACCTACAACCAATATTACTTAAATTATTCAAAAGTATAGAAACAGAGGGAAATCTCCCAAATTTCTTCTATGAAGCCAGCATCACTTTAATAATAATAATAAAAAAAACAGGAAAAGACACAGCAAAAGAAAACCATAGACCCACTTCATTAATAAACATAGATGCAAAAATTCTCAACAATATTTGCAAGCTGCATACAGATACACATAAAAAAAAGGGCATCCACCATGATAGAGTCAGATTTCAGAGATGCAAGGATGGTTCAATATTTGTAAGTCAATAAATGTCATAAATCGTATAAATGAGTTCAAAAACAAAAACTACATGGTCATCTCAGTTGACCCAGAAAAGACCTTTGATAAAATTCGACATGCCTTTATGTTCAAAGTCTTAGAGGAAATTGAATGGTAAGGAACATACCTCAACATAATTAATAATATAGACAACAAACCCACAGCCAACATCATTCTAAAGTGGAGAAAAAATAGAAGCATCCCCCTTAAAGTCAGGAACCTAGCAAGGCTGCCCACTATCTCCTTTTCAATATAGTGCTTGAAACTCATGCTAGAGCAGTAAGACAAGAGAAGGAAATTAAAGGAATACTAATTGGAAAAGAGGAGGTCAAACTATCCCTTTTTGCAGATGATATGATATACCTAAGGGATGCCAAAATTCCACCAGAAAACTCCTAGAAACAATTAAAAGTTTCACCAAATTGGCAGGGTACAAAATTAATTTACAAAAATCAGTAGCCTTCTACATGCCAATAACAAGCAATTGGAGAAGGAGTACATGGAAACCCTCCTACTGTCAATAGCCTCCAACAAATACTCAGAACCACCCTGACAAAACATTAAAGATCCCCACAAGAAAAATTTTAAATCGTTTTTATAAAATATTTTATTGATGTTTTGTGTTTCATACATCATTTCTCAGTCCAATTTAGACATGTTCCCTTTTCCATGTCCCCCACCCCTCTCCAGTTCATGCATTCTGCCATAAATGTCTAGTGTGTTGGGATTAATCTTTGCCTTAAAGTCCTGTATATTGTGTTTATGAAGTTCAGTGCACCAGTTTTGTGGTATATATTCGTGATTATGATATCTTCTTGGTTAATTGCTCCTTTGATAAGAATAAAGTGACCCCCTTCATCTCTTCTGATTAGTTTTAGTTTCAAGTCTGTTTTGTCTGATATTAGAATAGCATCTCCTGCTTGCTCTTAGTGCCATTTGCTTGGAATACTTTTTTCCACCCTTTCACCTTAAGGTAGTGACTTTCCTTGAAGGTGAGATGGTTTTCTTTCAGACAACTAAAAGATGGATTTTGTTTCTTAATCCATTCTTACTAGCCTGTGTCTCTTGATTAGGGAGTTCATTTCATTGATATTTAAAGTTATTATTGAGAGATGCAAATTTCTTCCCATAATTTTAATTTCTGTCTGCATTCTTGCTAGGTCAGTATTTCAACAGATACACCTTCATTAACTACTTTCTGTTGCTGCTTGGGTATAGTTGTTTCTTTCTTCCACTCTTTGTATTTCTTCAAGTATTCTCTTAAGTACTGGTTTTCTGGACATGAATTATTTCAGCCTATTTATGTCATGAAAGATTTCTCTTTCTCCTTCAACTGTAATAGATATTTTTGCTGGGTAAAGTATTCTGGGTTTCTAAGAATCAGATTTATATATTGATTATAGATAGAACATACACACATACACAGTGCTCACCAATGGAGAACACAGAATAGTTAAGACTGCCAGAAAATTTCTGAATTTCAATGGCAACCAAGTGATCACAATAAGTAAGGACTTATAATAACTGTCATGGATAAACTTTCAAATTCAATTTCAGTAGAACATTATTTGAGAGCTGCTGTACTAGTTATTACTCATTTGTACATCATATATATTATATACATCATGTATACAATATATGTATTGATTAAGCATACTGGAAATTTTCTTGTTCTGAATGCTGCATTAATAATGCAAATGCGAACCAGAGTATTTTTAAATGAAGACAGCTAGATTTAATTTTGTTTGTGTGTAATGACACATTATGGCATTTCAAGACAAGTCATAGTAGGTCATCAGAAAGAGCAATCAGCCTGAAACCTCACACACATTATTTACTACCAGTCTGGAATCTGAAGATTAGTTTATACACATTCCCTTCATTCTGACTGCTTTCACTGAAAGCCTTCTTAAGCAGTGTTTTGATGTTGAAAGAATATTTCCTTTCTGACTGACATATCCTGTATTCTATTATGTATACTACTAATGCTGGAAATCCACGTCAAGCATCTTAAATGTTCATTTATAACATATATATTCAGTAGATGGAAGACACATAATGGATGCTCAATAAATTATTAAGTGTGTGCATATTGAAACAATTTTAGGATAATAAAAATCATATACATGCTGCTTTGTATATATTGTTGAATTGTTTAGACAGATCAAAACAGGCAAAAGTAATATATATATATATATATATATGTGTGTGTTTTTATATTTCTTTTTCTAATTTTTTAATTTATTTATTATTTTTATGTGTATGAGTGTACTGTCTGCATGGCTTGGTGCACCCGTGTCATGCAATGCTGTGGAGGTCAGAAGAAGGTGTCAGATTCCCCTGGAACTGGAGTTAAAGACAATTCTTAGCCACCATGTGGGTGCTGGGAATCAAACCTGGGTCCTCTGCAAGAGCAATTGGCGCTCTTAACCGCTGAGCCATCTCTCCAGCTCTGTGTATTTAGATTTCATGGATGGCACCACTATAATTTGCTTATGCTATCAGTAGTTCACTTTAACCTCTAGATGCCATTTCCCCTATCTGGGAAATGATAGGTTCAGAAACTGCAATTGAATCACTTCTCTCACTGTCTTCTTGTCCATTCACTCTTCTCCTCCATTCACGACTTTGCAAAAGCATTTATTGTTTCAGAATATTATGAATGCAAAGAGCTAGGTTAGAATAAATTGGGCATGTTTGTATGATTTTGAGGGGAGTTACTTGTGCTGCTTTGTAGAGTTGCCTAAGCTTTTATGCTTCAACTTTCCTAGTTCCTCAGCACAGAAAATAAGCTAAATGATTGCTAGAAGCCAGAGTGGGTTGAGCAGCATCTTCATGCAATGTGATGTGTCTTTGTCCGTGACAGAAAGGCAAATCATAGCACAATGTTAGAAACTCAGTGGAATTCTAACTTTTTAGAAACTGTCTGGAGACTGAGAAAATATAGAACAATGAAAAATAGGAATGGTGTGCATCAAATGAATTTGAGTATTATGATGAGGACTAACTCTAGGCTCTGGTTCCTGTACTGGAAAAGCAGGGAGTCCTGAGACAAAATCTTGCTTTGAATTGCTTAATTTGCATACAGGGACATGCACAAGTTTCAAGTGAACAGCTCAGTTGAGCTTTACATATTTATATACGCATTTTCCCACTTGAGAAGAAAGTCAGCCAAACATGTCCTTGACAGTTTCCTTCCTGCTTCCCTCCAGTCAGCAGTGCCCTCCTCAGAGGAAACAGCTACCCTGACTAAGCCATGGTAGCTTAGCTTTTGAATTCTCAAAATTCATATAAATGGAGAATTTTAGCATATACACTGCTGTGTCTGGCTATTTCCCCTCTAAATTTTCTTGGCACTTTTTCACTGTGCTGTGTATACTAGTAATCTGTACGTTTGTGTTGCTGAATAGAATGCAGTTTTTTAAATATGTTAAGACTTGTGAATCCATTTTCTTGGTGTTCCTCTGTGCTGTTTTTGTTGTTTTGTTTTGTTTTCACTACTTGACTGTTTTGAATAACTTGCTGTGATGTTTTATTCATGGATTTGGTTAATATACTTTTTCTCTTGGGTAGGAGTAGGATTGCTTGCACAGTTCCTTGCTTATATTTACCCTTCGTAGATTTACCCAAGTAGGCCTTCAGACAGGACAAATTCACATTTATACCCTCAGCGGATGAGGGATTTAGTTACTCAATATTGCCATCGTAGTTGTTCATGCATCATTATGATTCTAGCCATCGTTTCAGGGGATGTGTAAGGTTCATCCCAGTTTTAGACACATCTTTCTAGTGTTACCCACGTTGATACTGTTTATTGTGTATGTGGATATCCTTTTTCTGGTGAAACCTACTTAAAATATTTTATTATTTTTACTTCATGTGTTCATTGTCTGCTTGTGTGTAAGTGTACCTGTGCCATGCAATGCCCAGAAGTCAGAAGACAGGATCAGATCCCCTGGAATTAGAGTTACAGATGGTTGTTAATAGCCAAGTGGGTGCTGGGAATTGAACAGTGTTCTTAACAGCTGAGCCATCTCTCTAGCCCTATTTAAATCTTTTGTTTTTAACATTTTTCTTTATTTCTGGGATATATATATATATATATATATATATATATATATATATAGAGAGAGAGAGAGAGAGAGAGAGAGAGAGAGGTGTTATATATATTACATATAAGTCATTTTCTAGATACTTATCTTTGTGTTTATGATTTCTGATGTGCATTTTAATATGCATTCTTTCTTAAATATTTCTTTTCTTTTAGTTTACTCATGAATGCCTGAGTATATGTATGTAAATATTATGTAGGAAGTCACTGCAGAAGCCAGAACTGGAGTTACAGATGGCTGAGAGACACCAAATGTGGGTGCTGGGAAGAGAACACGACCCAGGTCTTCTTCAAAAGCAACAAGTGCTCTTTACCACCAAGTCATCCTTCCAGCCCCTGTATATGCCTTTTTATTGTTTATTTTTCCCTTTTTATTAAATTTGGTTGGATTTTGTACAATCTATTTTATTCATATTTAACATTTTTAGTTCCTTTCCCCCGTCTACACCCCTCTTACTATCCTCAATCCAATTTTCTATACTCGAATACATGTTAAGGCCTATAAAGTCTGGTTTGTGTTTTCAGTTGCCTTTCAGTGCAGGTTCATGAACTGGAGCCTGGACAACTTCCCAGGAATTTCACCCTTAAAAGAGACTATCAGCTCCCAGCAGCCATTGGTTGCCAATAGTTCCTCAGGTCTGGATAGATGGGGTTTGTACATCTGGGATTTCATCTGGCTTGAGCTTACATGGAATTTGTCCATGATGTTGCCATTGCTGTCTAGAAAACTGTTTCCTTGTGGTCATCTATGTCCTCTGGTTCTTATTATCTTTCCTCACCCTCTTCTACAATGATCCCTGAGTCTTGGAAGGCAGAAGTTTGATGCAGGCATGCTATTCACAGGTAAGTAAGTAGTGTCTTATTTGCTATAATTGGCCTGTTATGCTTCTCTGTGTTAATCACTATCTGCTGTATTAAAGAAGCTTCTCTTTTGAGAGTTGAGAGATGTATTAATCTATGGGTGTAAAAATAAATCAATGGGAGTTGTTTAATATTATATATACTATTATTCAGATATATCAGAATAATAGTATATATACATACATATATGAGTAATAGTATATATACCTTAACCTGTGAGCTGTCTACCTTCAAGGATTCAAGCCTTTGAATATGTTTGAGGGCTGGAGAGATGGCCTAGTGGTTAAGAGCGCCGACCGCTCTTACAGAGGACCCGGGTTCGATCCCCAGCACCCACATGGCGGCTGAGAACTGTCTGAAGCTCCAATTCCAGGAGAACTCCAGTTCCAGGGGAATCCGAGACCCTCTTCTGAACTCCGCGGCGTTGCATGACACGGGTGCACAGACTTGCATGCAGACAGTACATTCATACACATACAGAAATAAATAAAATTAATTAAAAAAAATTAAAAAAAATTATGAATATGTTTGAAACCAGCCTATAACAAATGGAATATTGTAAAGTA
Organism: Rhizomys pruinosus; assembly: GCA_009823505.1. NCBI lineage: Eukaryota > Metazoa > Chordata > Mammalia > Rodentia > Spalacidae > Rhizomys > Rhizomys pruinosus. The sequence goes on from VZQC01005585.1 coordinate 167,694, forward strand.
AATGTGAAATATGCTATTCCCAAGATCATGTTATTTTTTATGAGAAGCAATCTTGTAGAAAAATGGTCTGTTGCATTCTGTGAAGAAGTAAGTTACCACACATTAAGACTTCATATTGGAGAAGCCCTTGCAGCAAAAATTGTCCATGATGTCAGAGAGCCAGGAATGGCATCCAGCAAGAACCTAATCTTCAGCCCCCCAGCTGCAAGAAAATGAAATGTTCCCACAGTATAAAGGAGCCTGGGAGGTAATCTTTTTTTCAGCCATGCCTAGGGTGGGCATGAAGGCCTTTCTGATATCCTATTGGCAGTTTGATGAGACTGTGAAGTACAAAGCTTCGTTAAACTATACCAAGACATCTGAACCTATAGAAACTGGGAGATAGGAGATATGTGGTGCTTTAAGCTGATAATTTTTTTTATTTTTTTTTAATTTATTTATTTTTATGTGTATGAATGTATTGTCTGCATGCAGGTCTGTGCACCCGTGTCGTGCGATGCCGCGGAGGTCAGAAGAGGGTCTCGGATTCCCCTGGAACTGGAGTACTCCCGGAACCGGAGTCACAGACGGTTCTCAGCCGCCATGTGGGTGCTGGGGATTGAACCTGGGTCCTCTGCAAGAGCGGTCGGCGCTCTTAACCTCTAGGCCATCCCTCCAGCCCCAAGCTGATAATTTTTAATAATTAATAACCCATCAAATGAAAAACACAAATAAAACATCCACAATAGCTTCCTTCTTTAAGATGCCCAAGCTTTGTCAGTGTGGTTCTATCTTACTTCAACCTTCTTTCTGCTTCTTTTTTTTAAATTTTCTTATCAGTTCCTTGACAATTTCATTCAATGTATTTTGTTCATATTCACCATACTTCCCACAAATACTCCCAGTTCCTCCACCCCTTCTCTAACACCCCAAATTTGTGGTTGTTTCTTTTAACCCAATTTGTGTTGCTCACATCCTACTGGGTGTATGTCATCCACTGGTGCTTGTTTGACCAACCAATGACCATACTTAAAAGAAAACTGTAGAAGAACAAAATTAAACCCCTACCTCTCACCTTATACAAAAATCAACTCCAAGTGGATCAAAGATCTCGACTTAAAACCCAAAACCCTGAAGGTGATAGAAGAAAAAGTTAGTAACAACCTATAAGACATAGGTGTAGGAAAAGACTTTCTTTTTTACTTTTTTGAGACAGGGTCTCCCTGTAGCCCCAGCTGACCTGGAACTCACTCTGTAGACCAGGCTGGCCTTGAACTCACAAAGCTCCGCCTGCCTCTGCCTCCCACATGCTAGGATTAAAGGCGTGCACCACCACACCTGGCATAGGAAAACATTTTCTAAATCAGACAGCAACTGCACAGGAAATAAGATCAATAGTCGACAAATGGGACCTCATCAAACTCAAAAGCTTCTGAACAGCTAAAGAAACAATCAAAGAAGTGAAGAGAAAACCCACAGAGTAGGAGGACATCTTCACCAATGATTCATCTGACAGAGCATTAATGTCAAGAATATATAGACAACTCAAAAAACAAAGAAGAAAACAAATGACCTACTCAAAAGATGGAGTAAAGGGCTGAAGAGAGACTTCACCATTGAGGAAGTAAAGATGGCTGAGAAACATCTTTAAAAATGTTCAGCATGATTAATAATTAAGGAAATTCAAATTAAAACCACTGTCAGATATTATCTCACTCCAATACTACTGACCAAGATCAAGAACACAAAAGACACCAAATGCTGGAGAGGTTGTGGGGAAAGGGGAACACTCATCCACTGTTCGTGGGAATGTAAACTTATACAACCATTATGGAAAGCAGTGTGGAGAAACCTTAAAAGACTCAAAATGAGCCTACCACCAGACTCACCCATACCACTCCTGGGTATATACCCACAAGACTCATCCTACCACAAAGATACATGCACATTCATGCTTATTGGAGCTCTCTTCACTATAGCAAAGAGCTGGAACCAACCCAAATGCTCCTCAACTGAGGAGTGGATGAAAAAAATGTGGTATATCTACACAATGGAGTTCTATACACAGGTAAAAAATGATGACATCATGAACTTTGCAGGTAAATGGATGGAACTTGAAGCCATTATGCTAAGTGAAGTAACACAGTCCCAGAAAAACAGGAGGTGAATGGTCTCCCTCATTTGTGGATGCTAACACCAAATCCCCAGATGAAAGTTAAGCTGAACAACATTATTGTTATATTTCTGTTTATCTGAAAACAACTATGTTGTTATAATGGAAATTTCTTAATGGGCTCTAGAATCTATCTACCACTTACTTTCAGATTCTGTAATTACTGTTTATGAGTGGAAAGTATGTATGCATATTTTAGAGTAATATAAAATTAAAGGAGGAAAATGTGAATTCCTAAACATAAAAAGAAAGAAGGAGAGATAGATGCAGGACATTTATGGCAGAATGCATGATTTGGGGTGGGGTGGGAGAAGGGAAAGGGGAATATGTCTAAACTGAACTGAGATATGATGTCTGAAATACACAAAACATCAATAAAAGCATTATAGAAAAAGAAGTAACATTTTAATCCTATGACATAAAATGACAATATCTTAAAAATGACAAATGTAACTTTTTTCACTGTACAGGTTCTGAAATTCAACTCAAATATAATAAAGTAAAATGTGTACTTTAAGAAAAAGAAAGAAAACTATCCTTATCCCAACAGGTTTCAAAAGCCAATAGTTCCTCACCCAGAAGCAGGGCTTCAGCCAAATTCCCTTTCTTACTGTTGCTCTTTTGTCTGTCTTGAGCTTGTACAGGTCTGTTATAACTGCTGTGAGTTTATCTGTGCACATCCCTGCTATGTCTGGGAAACATTGTTTCCTTGTAGTCATCTACTATCTCAGGCTCTTATAATATTTCCACTTCCACTTCTTCCATAATGATTTCTGAGCCTCAGGAGGAGAATGTGGATTCTGCTATATTTTATTCTCTGAACATTGGACCAGTTGTGGGTCTTTGTGTTAATTACCATCTACTGCAAAAAGAAGTTTGTCTGATGAGAGCTGAGAAATTCACTAATCTATAGAGATAAGGAAAAATCAATGTAAGTCACTTTAATTCTATGTCCATTTAGCAGAATAATAGTATTGGGTTCTCCACAAGGGTCTATTAACTATCACCATACCTTTTTGGCTGAGTGGACCTTTAATTCAGTCAGAAAGTGGTTGGTTCATTGATGACATTCATTACACTATTGCATGTACCGGGATATTTTTCCAGGTGGGTCGTAACTGTAGCTCCCAGGGGATTTAGCTGGGCAAAGCAGGTGGCTACTTTTCTCTTCTGGTGTACAAGCAATGCCTTCCAGAATGAGAAAGCTAGTCAATAGAGATGAACCTTCCATCTCAAACCCAGCTTGCTTTCTCAGAAATTGGAGAAGATATCAGAAGATAGACCACCCACGCTTAAGATCAATATTATGAAAATGGCCACACTAACAGAAGCAATCTATAGGTCCAACACAATCTCCTTTAAAATTTCAGCATAATTCTTGATGGAAATCAAAAATCTCAAAATTTATTTGGAAACACAAAAGAATCAGAGTAGTCAAAACATTCCTGCAATAAAAAAAATGCTTAATTTATCACAATCCCAGACATCAAGTTATACTACAAAGCCACAATAATTAAAACAGCATTGTTCTGTCATAAAAGCATATATATTCATTAAAATAGAATATATATATATATATATATATAGCCACATATAAAAACACTTGTTTTTTCTAGAATCATTTTTATTTGAATTTTTGCAAATCTCATACAAAATGTTCTTTAATCATATTTATACTCTTTCATCTATCTGCACTCCCTTATTGCCCCATCATAAGATTCTATGTAATCTATCGTAGATATTAAGGCCCATCGATCAAGTCAAATTTATATCCTCAAATGTCCTTTGGTGTGGGTCCATCCAGTGGAGACTGGTTAATCTATTTAGTGGCTCATCCTTAAAGAAAAACTATAAACAGTGAACTTCTGCTCAAAACAGTCAACTTCCCCATGGAAAATATTGAGAATGACTAAGAGATGGAAGCATGTCTGGCAGAATGCATGAGCTCTGGCGGGGTGGGGGAATGAGCGGGAACACGGGTCTAGATTTGTTAAAAAATAAATAAATAAATAAATTTATGTAAAAAAAAAGAAAAACTATCTGTCCCTCTCCCAGCAGTTACCATTTGCCAATAATTCCTCAGGTTAAATTGGGACTCCTAAGCTACTGCCAACTTTTATGCTAGCATTTTGTCAGACTGAGCTTGTGTGGGTCAGGTGCATGCTGTCACCACTGCTGTAAGTTCATATAAGCAATTTCTGATTTGCACAGAAGACTGAGTTTCCTGATGGTCATCCACTACCTCTGTTCTTATAATCGTTACACTCCTTCATGTCAGTGGTCCCTTAGGTGGCAGAAAGTTTCATGTAGCTGTCCTATTCTGGAATACACACTCTACAGTTTCTTATTTCCTGCATTTTGAACTGTTGTAGCTTTCTGGATTAAACACCATCTGTTCCATGGGGAAAGCTTCATGGCTAAGAACTGAGAAATTAATATTTTTCACTCTCTGATCTGCTATGTTCCCTGAGCTTTAGACATTATACATATGTCACTAAGACTGAGCACCCCGCAGACACATAGTCCCTCCATTTGACCAGTTGTGGAACTTTGTAATAGTCTCCATCTGTTGCCAAAAAAGCTTCTTTGATGCATAGTGAGGTACACTTATCATTCTAGTCAGGAATTCTCTGGCAGTGAGAACAGCCCCAGTCATGGAGAAGGACAATGGTGAAGGAGTTCTGATTAAACAGAATAGAAGGGAGCCCTGCAGCAACACAATACAGGCTGAATTGCAGAGTAGGAGGATGGCCAATCACTTGATTTTTGACAAAGAAGTCAACAATATACATCAGAGAAATGACAGCATCTTCAACAAATGATGCTGATCTGACTGGATATCTACATGTAGAATGAAACTGTTCTTATCTCTCACCCTGCACAAAAGTGAACTCAAATTGGCCAAGGGCTTTAACATAAATTTTGATAAACTGGATTGGATAGAAAATAGAACTTAATGGCACAGGAAGGATTTTCTGAACAGGACCCTAACATCCTAGGGGTTAAGATCATTAATTGATAAATGGGAATTTATAAAACTAAAAACCTCCTGTACAGTAAAGGACACCATCATTCAAATGAAGAGGGAACTTACAGAATGAGAAAAAATTTCTTAATCAGTTATTGATCTGACATAGTGTTAATATCTATTATACAAAGAAGTAAAAAACTAAGTAGTACAAAAACAACCCAATTTAAAAATAGGAAAAAAAAATAAACAGAGTTCTCAAAGGCTGAAATTCGAATGACTGGCAAATGTAGTTTTAAATTTCTTATTGAATTTGTATGTATTTCATACAGAACATAACAACCAATTTGAATCATCTTTATACCCCTTCCCCACTGGCACTGTCCCATAGACACCCACCCCCAATTATACACTCTGTCATTTGTGTTAAGGCCTATTGTGTCATGTTCATGTCCCCAGAAGTTCCTCAGTGCAAGTTCATCTACTGAAATCTAGTCAGCCTATCTAGAGTCCCTCACTTTAAGATCAGCTTTTCTTCACCCAGCAGTAATCAGCTACCAATATTTCTTCAGCTAATGTTGTAGTCTGCTGCCAATTTTCTCTGTTCTATGCTGGGTTTATATCTGCTTGACTTTGCATGGGTCTTGTGCATGTGGATACCATTGCTGTAGATTCATATAAGCAGGATCTCATGACTCTATTTCCATATGGTCGGGCACCTCCTCCCTGTTTCTTACAATCTTTCCACCCCCTCTTTGTCAATGTTCCTTGAGCCCTGGGTGATTGATGCTGTATTAGTCACTTTTCTGTTGCTGCGATAAAACCACCATGACCAAGGGAACTTATATATAAAAGGAAGAGTTTATTTGAACTTACCATTGACAGTTCCAGGGAATTAGAGTCCATTGTGGCAGGAGGCATGGTGGCTGGGGCTGGAGCAGAAAGCTGAAGTTCACCTATCACAATGAGTACAGAAAGTCAAGAAAGAGAGAGACTGGAGACCACAAGGATTGTTAAACACACTAAGTCCCCCCCACCAAAGACATACTTCCTCCAGCATGGCCACACCTTCTAAGACCTTCCAGAACAGTGCCACCAACTGGGGACAAAATTTCTGAATACTTAAAGCCTATGGGGGACACTCTCATTCAAACCACCATAGATGCTTAATATAGTAGTCATGCCTGTCTGAGGACCTATACTCTGTAGACTCCTAACCTCCACACATTGGCCATTTGTGATCTTTTCTGTTCCTGGCCCTCTGTTGAATGAGGGATCTTAATGAGAACTGAGAGGTTCATCAGTGACTCTTTACCCCTTTTTATATGTTTTGTGAACCTTAGGTTTAGGTTGTAGATGTACCATTTAGACTTGGGAAATTCACAGACAATATGTGTATGTGACCAGTTGTGGTACTCCACAAGGGTCTCCATCTGGTACAAAATAAGCTTCTTTGATGAGTGGTGACTAGGGTAATTGACTACAAATTTAAAGATATATATTTTGTACATAGTAAAAAATTGCATTCATCTAGGGATGTGACAGCTTGGGGTTTTCACTAAGACCTATATCTCTAGCCATGTGTATTTGGCTATGCTTATGGTTCCACAAATGAGTTTCCTCCTATTAAGTCAGATTTAAGTCCAATTAGGTAGCTGTTGATTACCTCCCAAGAAAAAAGGTTCCACTACTGCATCAGTGTCAAATGCTATGCCAATCATTGATGTGGTTATTTAGCCTTAAAGCTGGTGTTGGACAATCAATTGACTTTCTCCCTTAACGGCTTGGATAGTGTTCTCCAAAGCTATAATAACTATCCTTCAGGATAGTTATGTAGCCTTCAGCTATACACATGGAGTCATGTACAGATATTGTATGTGTAATTGGTCATTAGACTGTTAGACTAATATGGTTAATTGTCATTTTTTACACTAGCTAGGCATTATTTATCTCTCCTCTCTATGGCTTCCCCATTTATAATCACCTTGTTTTCCCCATTTCTTCCTTTAAAACCAGCCTCCTATGGTCTCTCTTCTCTTGAGATCTTTCTTCCCACTATCCCCAAATTTCCTTGTATAACTCTCCTTTCCCTGTCATTTAATTACCCCCATTTTATCCATATCTCCCTTAGTAAATTTTTTTAAGTTCAACATCCAGCAGGGTAATCTACTTTAACTGTTTTGAGATTTCAAAGAATGCTGATTGAAAAAAAAATAAAACAAAACAAAACAAAACAAACAAACAAACAAAAAACAATGACATCAAATCCTGGCATGGATGTGGGAACAGAGAAACATTTATTCATTGCTAGTCAGCATATGCACTGGTGGAGCCACTATGGAAATCAGCATTGTGTTTCTTCAGAAAGCTTGAAATAGCTCTACCACATATATATATATANATATATATATATATATATGGAGTTTTTCTATAATGGGGTGTCAATGCCTTTAATAGACACCACAGGTTAACAAATAAAACCCCAGTGTATAAAAGGGTAACTTCTTATGCAGTTGTTGATCAATGAGGTCCCATATACTCCCAACATTATGGGATATTGTTAATGCTCCTGGTTTTCCTTCAGAACTTGACAGTAAGAGTTTATTGCTGAAGATACCACATATTGAGCCTGCCTTCCTCTCAAAAATCTTTAATTAGGGAGCTTGAACAATGGCTCAGTGGTTAAGAGCACTGGCTGCTCTTATAGAAGACCCAGGTACAGTTCCTGTACCCACATGGCACCTAACAACCACCCATAACTCCAGTTCCAGGGAATCTGATGTCTTTTTCTGGATTCTACATACACTACATACATGGATGCACTTAAATATATATAGCTAAAACACTCATGTGCATAAAATAGAAATGAATTTTAAAATTCACAATGTGAAGATACTTTAATAATCAGCATTTGTCACATATAATTGTCTCCTGAGTCAATGTATATTTAAAGACATTTTCCCCAAATTTTTATGTAGTACCTCTTCTTTCAGAGAAATTCCAGGCATTACAGTTAATAAATGGGTTGACTCTGAAACTATGATTATGCTAATGATGTTACAAACCTATCGTGAATATTTCAAATTGTGTTAAAGATGATAACAACAACTATTCTATCAGAATTCAGTCTCTAGTGTGGTAAAATCATGGCTGCATAAAGTTATGAGAAAATGCTATGCTTAATCTCAGATTTAAAATAATTTTCAAACATATAAGTAAGTTGATAGTAGGTAGATAGAAGATAGATAGATGATAGATAGATAGATAGATAGATAGATAGATAGATAGATAGATAGCAGTAGAGCAGCTAAAAAAGATGGAATGGAGGGAATATCAAAATTCTGTTGCTGTTTATATTATCATGTCTGAGTTTTTAGTACTTTCATATTTTATTAACTTTTACATTTATGGGTATTTTTTCAAAGCCGTGTGTGTGTGTGTGTGTGTGTGTGTGTGTGTGTGTGTGTATGTGTGTTGTGTCCAACTATAGGTATTATGCTGAGAAGAAATGACAAATAGGGCTGGGATATGACTAAGTGATTAAAAGAGCTTGCTGCTCTTGAAGTGGGCAGGATCTCAATTTGCAGCACAAATGCCAAGCAGCTCACAACAACCTCTGACTCCTGTCTCCAAAAGTACCTTCAGTTTGGGTCTTTCTATGAGAAGACTGGTCAATATAGCCAGCGCCATTTCCTTAAAGAAAATGAGATTTATTCTCTCTCTCTCTCTCTCTCTCTCTCTCTCTCTCTCTCTCTCTCTCCCTTCCTCCCTCTCTCCCTCTCCCTCTCCCTCTCTCTCTCCTCCCTCTCCCTCTCCTCTCCCCTACCCACCTCACCACTTCCATGCAGGTATTCTTTATGGCTTGAGTGATGTGAGTCTTGTACATGCTATTACCGTTGATATGAGTAACTTGCCAGCTGTCTGGAAAACTCTGCTTCTTTGCGGTCATCCACCACCTCTGGCTGTGATGACTTTTCCATCCCCTCTTCTGCAACGATTCTTGAGCCTTGGGAAGCACAGATTTGACACATGTCCCCTATTCTGGGATAAGCACTCTGTAATCTCAGTCTCTGCATGTCAGCCAGTTATGTGTCTCTATGTTTATCAACATCTTAAAGCTTCTCTGAAAGGACAAGCTTTTCTAGTGAGTGTTTAGAGATATTTTGTTCTCACACGTAGGCAAAATGAGAATGCTCTCATAGGAGTTAATTAAAGGACACATGTTTAGGAATAGTGAGAGCCACAGCTCAAACTGGCCACCAAATAAAAAACATATACTATAGTCCTCCCACAGAAATATTGTAAAATCTAGCCACAAAGCCCACAATCATTTTGTCTTTTAAAGAACATTATTGCCAACTTTTTCTTCTATCACCTTCAGGGTTTCAGGTTGAGATCTTTGATCCACTTGGGGTTGACTTTTGTACAGAGTGAGTGGTAGGGGTTTAATTTTGTTCTCTACAAATGGTGATCCAGTTTTGCCAGCCCCATTTGCTGAAGATGCTATCCTTCCTCCACTGAGGATTTTATTCCCCTTTGTCAAATATGAGGTGGCTGAAATTGTATGAGCTCAAGTTTGGATTTTCAACTACAAGACATGGGCATAGGAAAAGACTTTCTAAATCAGACAGCAGCTGCATAGGAAATAAGGTCAATAGTAGACAAATGGGACCTCATCAAACTCAAAAGCTTCTGTACAGTGGAAAAATAAAACAATCAATGAAGTGAAGAGAAAACCCACAGAGTGGGAAGAAATCTTCACCAGTGATTCATCTGACAGAGCATTAACTTCAAGAATATATAGACTTCTCAAAAAACAATGAAGAAAGCAACCTACTCAAAAGATGCAATAAAGAGACTTCACCAGTAAGGAATTAATGATGGCTGAGAAACATCTTAAAAAGTGTTCAACATCATTAATAACTAAGGAAATGCAAATTGAAACCACCCTCAGATATCATCTCACTCTATATGACAGGCTAAGATCAAGAAAACAAAAGACACCAGATGCTGGAGAGCTTGTGGGGAAAGGGGAGCACTTATTCACTACTGGTGGGAATGTAAACTTGTACAACCATTATGGAAAGCAGTGTGGAGAAAACTTAAAAGACTCAAAATGAGCCTGCCACCTGACCCAGTCATACCACTCCTGGAATATACCCACAAGATCAAAATGAGCCTGCCACCTGACCCAGTCATACCACTCCTGGAATATACCCACAAGACTCACCCTACTGCAAAGATACATGCACATCCATGTTTATTGCAGCTCTCTTCACAATAGCGAAGAGCTAGAAGTAACCCAAATGCACCTCAACTGATGAGTGGATGAAAAAAATGTGGTATATCTACACAATGGAGTTCTATACACAGGTAAGAAAAGATGGCATCATGAACTTTGAAGGTGAATGGTTTCCCTCATTTGTGTATGCTAACAACAAATCCCCAGAAGAAAGGCAAGCTGAAAAACATTATTATTATATTTCTGCTTATCTGAAAGCAACTATGTTGTTATAATGTAAATCTCTTAACGGGCTCTAGAATTGATCTACCACTTACTTTCAGACTCTGTAATTACTGTATATGAGTGGAAAGTATGTATTCATACTTTAGAGTAACATAAAATTAAAGGAGGAAAATGTGAATTCCAAACATAAAAAAAGACAGAGAGAAAGATGCAGGACAGTTATGGCAGAACGCATGATTTGGGGTGGGGTGGGGGGAAGGGAAAGGGGAATATGTCTAAACTGAACTGAGATATGATGTCTGAAATACACAAAACATCAATAAATGCATTATAAAAAGAACATTAATATTATGGATATTTTATAAACTATTACTGATTCAATGATTCCTAAGAGAAGGCAGAAAATGTTAAATTATTCCTTTCAAACTATGATCATCAAAAAGTTCAATTTTTACATACTTATATTAGACAGGAAATATCTGTGTCAGGTAATTTTAAAATGTAAAATAAAAGCTTTGCAGAGGGACTTACTGTGTTGAATTTTAAGCTTTACAGAATCAACCAAATGGCTGGCATAAGTGTTAAAAGTAATTAACAACATCAAAATATCAATTAAATTTAAATTCTCAAATGCTATCTCTTGTTGATAATACTAAAGCACATCAAAATATACATGAATCATCAAGAATTATATTTAAAGAAAGATGAATAAAATTAAATACTTCTTTCATTAAATTTGACTTGAATACAATTAAACACAGGTAAATGGCCACCAGATATGATAATTACTACCTCCGTTGGCATATTCCTGGAGAAACTTTGATTCTTTTGTTACTCAGAATAAAAACATTTTTCTCTTCAAGATTCACAGAAGAAAGCAATTGAAATATATCTAATATGAGACTAATAATAGAATTGAGGGGCCTGGATAGATGGTTCGGTTGTTAAGAGCACTAGCTACTCTTCCAGAGGAACAGGGATCAGTTACCAGCACCCACATGGCAGCTAACAACCACCACAGCTCTACTTCTGGGAGGATCCAATGTCCAATTCTGGCCTCCATGGGCATTACATGACATGGGTGCATACACCCAGCCAAAACACTCCTACATATAAAATAAAATAAATTAATAAAATAATTGGATTGCAATATACCAGCATTGATTTTTTTAAAGTAAAAATAAATGAAAAAGATCACTTGATTTTTAGCCACAATGAAACTATATAAAAATAAAAAAGATAGTAAAAGCATTTAGGCATGAAAGACATTTTGGAGATATCCACCAAATAGCACTGTTCTGTTTAATTTGTTCCTATTCTGATTAAATGATTGTTTTATTCTCTACTTTAAAGCTGCGTGGAAATTGCACTTTCTCTTCAGGATCAAACAAAGCATCATGCAATGATTGGTCTTTTAGACTTTTGTTTTTCTGTCACACCCTTGCACTGTAGTTCACGTTAGTGTTGTGGAATGCACTCACATCTGTGTTTGTCTCACATGATGATTAGCTGGTGCTGAGCATGTGACTGGCCTGAGCCAGGCCACGCTGAAGCATACTTGCCTTGGACAGAAGGAACCCACATCAGATATTTAAAATGTCTTTCCTTTAAGACTCTCTACTTTGTCATTCTCTTCATTAGTTCATCCCAGGGGTGAGTGGGCCACTGAAGTGATCTTCATTTTTCTTTCAAGATCATGTCTCTGGAGAGTGCACACTTTTCCACAGTGGATTTGATTTCTTGTCCAGTTCAATTATGCACAGTTTCAAAGGACTTCTAATCAAACATCCTCACACAATAAAGGCCCCGATGCATATAATTAGTTGAAATGGCAAGTAACAAGAACTGAAATATGGATGTTGGCAGTCTCTCATTTTTACCCTCTAAATAAAATAAAGAGTTGTCACAATATAAGCTGGTCTGAAACTTTTAATTATACTGTGTGGATTTATGGAATTTTTAGAGAATAAAAACATTATTTAAATGTTAAAGAATTTTAAGAAACACATTTTTATTTTTACTCCTTTACTTGACTTCTCATTTGTTTATTTCTATGTGTCATGCTTTCTGTTTAGTTCAAAATGAAGTCTACTTTACTAATTATTTAATTCAAGATGCATTTTTTAATTTTTAATTTTTATTAGTCCCTTATAATAAGGAAAACAATTGTAATTTGTTATTAATTGGATAAAACCAACAAAGAAAAAATCACTGTGTCTTGTCTACAGATTGGTAGGAGCCAACTCGGGGTGGCCATCCAGGACACATAAGGTAGCTTCATGTGCTGCATAGTACTTAGTGCTGACAGCACCACAGCCACCTGACATCTGGGATACTTGCCATGTTTCATTTCCTAAAAAAAAAAAATGCCTTTGGGTAGAGTCTCAAGAGGTGCCTTCAATAAACATGACTATTTCCATTGCAAGTTACATGATCAAAACTCAGACTAACTAATAAAAATATATATTCATATAAATGGAATGAAAACATTAGCATTTAGGTGTATAACTCAGTGTATACGTTTCTAAGTTTCTTATATGCAATAACATTTTATCTCTACAAAATCTCTATGCTCAAGACTGTAGTATCATTGTCATCATCATTCCTTTGCCGTATTGAAACTGGATCTTAAAGATGATCATTAGAGCTCCTTGAGGTGGGACATACTTGTAATCCCAGCATTAGAGATGGAGGCAGAAACATTGAATTGAAGGCTACACAGCAAGACTTTGGTTCTAAATGAAACAAAACGCATTCAGAAAGAGGAGGGAATGGGATACACAGCTATTAACAGTAGAACCTGGATTTGACTTCAAGCAAGTTTGCTTCAAGGGCATGCCCTGATATTTTGTGTGCACTGCACTCTGTTATAAAAGGAAGCTTTACCATTGAGCAGAATTGAGGGATTCAATTAGTATTCTTTCTACCCCTCGTTCCACTCTGTTCCATGAGCCTTAGGTATAGAGGTTCCACTGTAGATATCAGTGGTGGGCGAAGGAGAGTAGAACTTCCTTTAAGATTTCTACATAGGGTGACTTGACTCTAGTATACGAACTTGTACTAAAGGACATCTGGGTGCAAATGCTTGACCAGATGGGATTTAACATGTATGGCAGAATACATGAGATCTGCTGTTTGGTGGAGGGTGGGAGGGCAGTGAGGAATGAATGTGAGAGGGGTTCTAAATTTAAGAACTTTTGTATAAAGTGTGCAAGAGCTCAATAAAATATTTTAAAAGAGCATGCACTGGGTCTTCAGATAAGAGTACCTGAAAGGCTGTAGGTTCTGAAGGTCACTCCACGAACACTGAGAACTTCAACCAAAGAACTGATGACAGGATGCTTGGTTCACACTCTCATCTCAGCTGCCCCTAATTTCCTTGGGTTCTGGCACATGTTCTCTTTCAGAAAGGAACTCATCCTTTCTCAGTCTCAGCTTTCTGACCTTAGGAAGTGTAATATCGTCCATATCTATGTCATATGCTCAGTTCCAAAACTTCAGAATAAAATAAGTTACTGTGTGAAAAAGCATTGCTAAATCTGATGGACAGACAGAAATGAAGTCCCTCATCTCCTTGTAGTTCTGTATAAACTTAAAAGATAGTGTTCTAGTTTGATTCTCTATTGCTGTCTCAAGATTCTGACAAATACAAACTCAGGGAGGAAAAGTTTTATTTGCTAACATCTCCTGGGTCACAGTTCATCACTGAGGGAGAGCGCAAGGTAGGAACTCAAGGCAGAAACCTGGAGGCAAGAGCTGAAGCACAGGCCATGGAAGAATGCTGCTTACTGGCTAGCTCAGCCGGCTTTCTTACACAACACAGGACAGTCTGCCCAGGAGTGGCACTACCTACATTGTTCAACAATCAAGAAAATGCCCCCACAGACATGGTCACAGGCCAATTCAATGGAAGCAGTTCCCCAATTGAGGTTCCCTATTCTCAGGTGTCTCAAGTTGACAACAAAAGGTATCCAGCACAGATAGTCAATACTCTTTTTTTTTTTTCACCAAAAGATGTCATTCTTTAGAAAGCATACAAGGGGGCTGGAGAGATGGCTCAGCAGTTAAGTATACTGCGTTCTCTTGCAAAGAATCTAACTCCAGTTCCAGAGCATCTGATGCTTCTTTTTTTCTGACCTTCAACGTTGAATAACATAGGTGCACCAACATATATGCAGGCAATATGCTTACACACATAAAATAAAATTAATGAAACATTAAAAATAAAACACATCATTAAGAGTGTATATTTTACCTGGACTTCAAATTCTATTTTAGGAAGGTTTATTATTTATTTATTTATTTATTTATTTATTTATTTATTTATTTATTTGTATTTTGACTTCATGTAGGTTAGTGTACCTGTGTACCTGATGCTAGTAAAAGCCAGAAGATGACATTAAATCCCCTGAAATTGGTGTTAGCATATGGTTGTGTACTTCCATCTAAGTGTTAGGACCCGAACCTCTGTAAGAGCAGCTAGGGCTTTTATATGTGTGCTGTGTCTACACTTCAGCACTTGTTGCAGGATGTTTTAACAAGCAGTTGTTCTTAGAACATGATTTCGCATCTACAAATATTTGTAAACCCCTGAAAAGATTTGAGAGCTGAAACCCAAGGACATAAAAATAAGTAACTTTCTAGCTAAAGTTTATAATAGCAACATTTGTTGATCACTTGAGTTCACATACAGGTGGTTTCAATAGATTTGGGATAAAGAAGGCTAAGTTCTCAGAAATCTGATTGGACAGAGTGCAGAAGATTTTAAGTTGAACTGTATCACAAACAACTCTCAGAGGCCCAGAGGTCTGTTGGGATCATACATAGTGAAAGTGGTCACCATGTTGGAAGGTAATTTATCACCTTAGTCTATATCATCTCAACATAAATGAAGTTATTTAAACTACAGCTATTTATGGCTCCTGGTAAGGATTTTGTGAATGAAAAGTTTTCATTCTCTGCTTATTCAGTACATTTTAAAATAACAATTTCTAGAATTTGTATGCATTTCTGTGTGTATTTGTGTGTGTGTGTGTGTGTGTGTGTGTGTGTGTTTGAGGTCATGTATGGAGATCAGAGCAGGACATATAACATCCTACTCTATCACTCACTGTTTTCTCTTTTGACACAGCATCTCTCACTGCTTCTTCCGCCTTCCATTTCTCCAGTTAGCCTGGCTGACCAAATCTCAGCAATCCTTCTGTCTCTGCCATCCTGCGTCTCACAACTTTCTGGCCCTAAATTCTTACAAAAATATTTTATTTATTGTTTTATTTTATGTGTATGAGTATATTGCCTGCATGTGTGTAAGTGCACCTTGTCATTCAATGCCAATGGGGGATCCCTTGAAACTGGAGGTATGGACACTTATTAAGTGCCATGTTAGTGCTGAGAACAGAGCCTGGGTCCTCTGCAAGGGCAGCCAGTGCTCTTAACTGCTGCCGAGCCGTCTCTCTAGCCAGTCCAGCTGTAATTTCTACAACCTTTATATTTATGTTATAAAAGGAAAATGCCCCAAATTAAAAGAAAAATTTTATGATTATCCAATTAAACTGTAATTGTGAATGGATACTCTGTACTAGATAAGTAAAATTTTATATTGAAAATAACAGATTGCTTTCAATTGCTGGTCATAAATTCTGTTACATGAACACTAGGCCCCAAAGTCACAAACCAGACAAAATATTTACTCCTTGTCCTTTTCTATACTTTATCCACACAAGGAAAATGGCATATATATATATATATATATTCAGTCAGTTGCTCTAAGATCAAGGAGTAAAGTATCAAAGACAATAGTGAGATAACCCTTATATTAATTTAAAATGGAAGCAGCCTGGTGTGGTGGCTCACGCCTTTAATCCTAGCCCTTTGGAGGCAGAGGCAGGCGGATCTTTGTGAGTTCAAGGCCAGCCTGGTCTACAGAGTGAGTTCCAGGACAGCTGGGGCTACAGGGAGACCCTGTCTTGAAAAGACCAAAAAATAAATAAATAAATAAAATGGAAGCAAATTTGAAGACTGGTCAATATCCTAGGGGCAATGACTGAACTGAATGAATGCATTCATGAATGCACTGAACAGCATTCAGATCTCTGTGAAAAAGCATCACCTTCCCTTTTATCAGTTGTCTGAAACTCACCGAGATCTAAAGTAGCTCAAGAATACAAGAATAGAGACAATGTTTTAGGGATATGAGAACCCTACTTTTTTTGGTCTTCTTGAGACAGGGTCTCCCTTTAGTCCCAGCTGGCCTGGAGCTCACTAGGGAGGCCAGGCTGGCCTTGAACTCACAGAGATCTGCCTGCCTCTGCCTCCCAAGTGCTAGGATTAAAGTCGTGCGGCACCACACCTGGTTGACATTCCTGACTTTTGTCAGTGATAACTTCTTCATCCTACATGGTATTATAAGAGTCTACTTTTAAAAGTCCTCATCTGAGATATATAGGCAACATTTCTGAGTTTTCTGTGAGAAACTCCTTTGTATAAGACTTAAGTACTATTTGAATTATACATCATCTGAAACCACTCCTTTAGACAGTACTTTTAATGAAAATTCTCTGACATGGATTCATTTATTTGAGCACTTCTTCCAATGTAGATTTCTGAAGTTCTATTTCCTTCTTCTTCAGCATGTACCTGAAAACAAATTTTTTTAAGTAAAAATGAAGGAAGAATTTTTCTTTAAATATTTTATTCTATTACTCAACTTTGATGTTAAATCAGGTTCTTTCCTGTTTTGTGATAAAGAATTATAAGCCAAACCAACTTAGAGGAGAAAGGAGTTTATTTCAATCTATGCTTCCACAAGGATAAAGTCTATTGAAGTGGGAAAGCTTGGTAGCAGGAATAGGAGGCAGGCTTCACACTTCATCCAGACACAGGAAGCAGCAGGGCAGAGAACATCAGAGACTATGACCTCTGAAAGCCCACCCCAGTGATGTACTTCCTCTAAGACTTACCTCCTAAAGGTTCTATAACTTCCCCAAACAGCACCAGTAAATGGGACCATCTGCTCAAGTTCATGAACCTATGAGAGATACTTGTCATTTAAACCACAACAGATGCTTGTATTCATTGTGTGTGTTTATATTTAGGATTTTTTTCAAATTTTTTCCTGCTTCCCCTATGTGGTGGTTTGAATGATAGTGTTCCCCATAGCCTTTAAGTATTCAGACATTTTGTCTCCAGTTGGTGACACTGTTCTTGGAGGTCTTAGAAGGTGTGACTGTGCTGGAGGAAGTACGTTATTGGGGGCAGGCTAAGTGAGTTTAACAAGCCTTGTGGTCTTCAGTTGCTCTCTCTGCTTCCTGTGCTCATTGCGAGATGTGACCCTCGGCTTGCTGCTCCAGCCCCAGCCACCATGCTTCCCACCACAATGGACTCTGATTCCCTGGAACCATCACTCGTAAGCTCAAATAAACTCTTCCTTTTATAAGCTCCCTTGCTCATGGTGGTTTTATCACAGCAACAGAAAAGTGACTAATACACACTACCTACACATATTGAAGTGTAATGTTTAAAATCCTCTTGTGACCCAAATTACTGGTTTAAAGCTATCACTATTGCTGTGAGTTCATATGAGTAACTGACCAGTTGTCTGGAAGACTTTGTTTCCTTGTGGTCAACATTTTTTAAGAATTGTTTTTTCCTGGGGTGGGAGAGATGGCCTAGCAGTTAAGAGCGCCGACCGCTCTTAAAGAGGACCCAGGTACGATCCCCAACACCCACATGGTGGCCGAGAACCGTCTGAAACTCCACTCCAGGAGAACTCCAGTTCCAGGGGAATCCGACACCCTCTTCTGACCTCCGCGGCATTGCACGACACGGGTGCACAAACCTGCATGCAGACAGTACATTGATACACATACAGAAATAAATAAAATTAAAAAAAAAAAAAGAATTGTTCTTTCCTCTGCTTTTTGGCCAAGATCATGTGTGTGAAGAAGAAATGTTCTATGAAGCCATAAAAGATATATAAACAACCTACATACATTACTAAGTGGAAGAAGGCAATATAAACACCTGTCAGATAAATGATTCCACCAATGAAATTTTTAAAAAGTCACATTTATGGATATAGAGAAAAGGTCATTGGGGGCCCGGTGGCAAATGCTTTTAATCCATCCCAGCACTTGGGAAGCAGGGGCAGGCAGATCGCTGTAAGTTCAAGGTTAGCTTGGTCTACATAATGAGTTCCAGGCCAGCTGGGGCTACCAGAGATTCTGTCTCAAGAAAAGACCAAAAAAAAAAAATTTAAAAATGAAAGAAAGAAACAAAGAAAGAAGAAAGAAAAAGAAAAGAAAGAGAAAGAAAGGAAGGAAGGAAGGAAGGAAGGGAAAAGGAAAGGAAGAAAAAGAAAGAAAGAAAGAAAGAAAGAAAGAAAGAAAGAAAGAAAGAAAGAAAGAAAGAAAGAAGAAAGAAAGAAAGAAAGAAAGAAAGAAAGAAAGAAAGAAAGAAAGAAAGAAAGAGAAGAGAAAGAAAAAAGAAAGAAGAAAGAAGAAAAAAGAAAGAAAAAATTAGCAGAGGGGATATTTAGGAAACGTGAAACTGTTGAAGAAAAAAGAAAGAAAAAATTAGCAGAGGGGATATTTAGGAAACGTGAAACTGTTCTGTAGGATGCTACAATGATGGCTTATACTGCTTTACATTTGTCAAAGCCCATAGCATATGCAGTGGAAACAAATCCCATTGTAAGTAATGGTCTTTGTGTGACCATGGTGATGGTGTGTCTAGGTTAATCAGTTGTGTCAAAACTAATGTTGTGGAGAATGCTGGTAACAGGGAGACTGGACATGTCTGGAAAGTAGGAAATAAATGGAAAACCTCTATCTTATCCTCTTAATATTTCTGGAAACCTAAAACTTCTGTGAAAATCATCTTATATAAAATTCTGTTTATAGTGACTGAGCATTTTATCTCCCTAAGTTTAAAAAAGGAGATAAAACAGCAAAGAATCATGGAAAAGATATCTCAAACCCATTTAAGGTACTTTGGGAATGTTATTGTTTATAAGCCAGGCAACAATTCAAAGATTTAATAATAATTATCCCCATTTTACATAAAAGGGTGTGAAGTCTTCAAACAATATTGGCTACAGACCTGACTAACTCTAGGATATACAATTTTTGTACCACACAACAATGTTTGAGTTGTTACAAATTTCCATATTCTAATAAGCCAAGAAAAACATTTACAATAGCATTAATAAACATAGAAATGTTTGGTGGCCATGCAAATCATTTAAATAAGAAAAGATACCAGCAAGGTGCTGGAGAGAGAGCTCGACAGTTAAAGGGACTGGCAGAGGACCCAGGTTCAATTCACAGCACCCACATGCTGGCTAGCAATCATCCATAACTTCAGTTCTAGGAAAATCTGACACCCTTTTCTGACCTCCATAGGCATTGCATGAAACAGGTACACTTACATGCATGTAGGCAATATACTAACACACATAAAAAAATAAATAAATAAGCTATTTTTTAAAGATGCCAACAAAAAAAGAGAGTTTGTTCTAAGGGTATTTAAAAAGCACGTTTTTCTATATTTTATTTATTTTCATTTCATGTTTATAAGTGTATTGCCTGCATATATGTACGTGGACCTGTGTTGTATAATGCCCATGGAGGACAGAAGAGGATGTCCTGTCCCCAGAACCTGGGGCTGTAAATGACTCTTAGCAGCAATGTGGGTCCTGGGATTTGAACCCAGTTCTGTAAGAACAGCCAGTGCTCCAAAAGGCTGAGACATCTCTCTACCTCCACCCCCAGCACATTTTTTATAGTAAACAATTTGTCCATTTGTAAAATAAAACTGAACAAATTAAGTACAACTCCTAAATAATAGAATAAAATAAATTTTGGAGTTATTTTTCAAACAATCATGCATCCCTCAAATCACATCTGCTTTTTAAATTTGTTTTCCTGTAAATACCACCCTTTGACAGTGTAGGCATTTAAAGGCACCAAGGACCATGTTTGGAAGAGAGATTAATATCCTGTGAAAAGTCAGATGTCAATTGAAGCAGACTTACTAGCAAGTGAACCTAGCCTAATATTTTTTAAAAAATCAAGAATTATCATTTTGCTTTACTCCCAATTTGAAGATAAATTGTAACATTAACAGAATATTATTATACCTTGGCATCTGTAAGGGTTTACACAACTCTCTTACCTCAAATGTTGTGATAATGACTTATGTACAGCCTCTTCTTGACTTTAAATACTAAAAATCTCATGTATATTAGTTAATAATATCTAATGCCCAATGGTATAAATGCCATATAGTGAATCGCTATGTTGTTTAGGTAACAATTATGGGAAAATACGTCTGCAAATCTAAGTTCAGCACAAATTCATTTTTCAGATAATTTTGATTGGGCAGTGGCCAAAACCTTGGATGCAGAACTTATGAATTTATATTGCTAACTGCATAGTGATTTGAAATTATGGGGTTTGAAGCAAACTGTGTGGTCAATTGCTAGCTCTTCCTGTATTAGCTTTGTGTTCATAAATAATGAAGTTCTATTCTCTGTGTCTACATCTATTCTAGTCCTTAGAAATGTGGTTAGTAATAATGAACTTTATCTTATGGAGTCTTAGGGCAGTTGACAGGACATGATAATGACCAGTAAGGCTTGGTGGGAGGTGATTCCATTACAGCCACAAGGTGGGGCTACAGCAGTTTTAACAGTAGAGATTTTACTTTGTTGTCCTACAAACTTTCTATCATTATCTTTTTATTTCTTCCATATCCGTAGCCTTGCATTTAATGGTATTGTGTTTTACGATCCATGTTTGCAGTTGGTTAAATTCATATGGAGTTGTATTCATATCAGCAGTACTGATTAATTTACCATCACTACAAATTGGAAAACCGTATTCATGATCCTAAAGCCAAGTCATTAAATCAATTACTATCTAAGATGCCCCAAAGCCAAAAAAATACCAATGCATCATTCCTTGAATTTAAAATACAGATATTATAAACCGTAATAAGAGTTATGACATTTTAATGGTTTATTAGCCTCAAAACTATATTACATTAATCTAAAGTGTGGGATTAAAAACTGTAGCTGACTCAGCCCCAAATATCTGCTATTTTCTTTTACTCACCTTTTCCGCAATTCTGTCTTTAGTGAGCAGAAATCAAATATCAGACTCCATATTTGATAGAACAGTATATGTTATCAAGTGCAAATGATGATTGTATGCATAAGTTTTACAAAGCTGATGGCTAGTAGCCCCTTAAAATTCCACCGTATTATTCCACACTAATTTCAATTAGAAATGCAAACTGAATGCAAAAGGTAGCATTGGCAATGCTCTTGATTAGAATATCTGCATGTGGTGTTTGTTTATTCAGCCACTGAAGTGCCCTCCCTGGTTGTTGTACTATTTGAAGAATCATCCTAGAATCTCAAGTACTTGTTGTCACTGAGGCAAAAACTAATTTGCTTTCCTTTATAATATCTTCCTTCCCATTCATGTAGTTAATTGTGGTGAAGTCTCGGGAGTAGTTTCTGACTTTTATACAAGGGGAATTGAGAGTAGAGTTGTTACCTTTGACAGCTCATGGATAACAAAATGATGGGAAAGAGTTTGAAAAATCTGAATTAAACCCAAACCATAAAAGCCTTCATTAGTAGAAGCATAATTACAGGGAAATATTGTAGAATAAAATCTGAATTGTATTAAAATATTTTTCAACTGAGTTGAAGATAGAAAAAGCATGTTGTACACTACAATTTCTCCAAATTACTGCCCAGCACTGAATTTGGCAATTTTAAACTGATTATTGAAATGAAAGCTTAGTTTTTGTTTGTTTTCTATATTTGGAATTATTTTGTAAAGTAATTTTTGAGCATTAATAATCTTTCTTCGTTATGCTTAAAACATTCTGACAAACTTTGAGTCCAGGGACATCACTTATTTTTAAAGTGTACAGAGAATGTAGCAATTCTTCCTAAGGTCATGGGATTTTTCTTCATTGGGTAAGTAATTACCATACAATTATAGGAATGTGCAGTTATGCTCGGCATAATTGGGGTGCTGAGGCTCAGATTCCCTTTTCCCCTCCTTTGCTCCAAAGTTCTTTCTAGAGAGGTAGGGCCAAACAGAGATAGGAAAAGGGACAGATGAAGGAAAATAACTAAGAATGTCCAGTTCTTGTTAGCATCCATACAATAGCCTAGTCATTTATAGTGTTATAAATAAGCTTGATTGTTAAAAAAAAAAAAAAGCAAAACAACAACAAAAAAAACACAATCATTTTCAAAGAGCCCACTTGTTTATGGTGTGGTTCCTACATTTTTAGATTTTACAAAGAAGTAAGCCTTCTGTACATTATTTAGCCAAAAGTAGCAATAAGAAATCTAGAACCCTGACCCAGCCATACCACTCCTGGGTATGTACCCACATGACTCATCTTACTGCAGAGATACATGCACAGCCATGTTTATTGCAGCTCTCTTCACAATAGCAAGAAGCTGGAAACAACCCAAGTGGCCTCAACTGACAAGTGGATAAAGAAAATGTGGTACATCTACACAATGGAGTTCTATGCAGCAGTAAAGAAAGATGACATCATGAACTTTGCAGGTAAATGGATGGAACTAGAAGATATTATGTTAAGTGAAGTAACATGGTCCCAGATAAACAAATGATGAATGGTATCCCTCATTTGTGGATGCTAGCACCAAATCTCTAGTTGTAAGGCAGACTGATCAACAATGTTAATATTATATTTCTTTTTATCTGAAAGCAACTGTGCTCTTATAATGTGAATCCCTTAATGGGCTCTAGAATTAACCTACCACTTATTTTCAGACTTTATAATTTTGGATATGGGTAAAGGGTATGTATGCATACTTCAGGGTAATATAAAATTAAAAGAGAAAAATGTGAATTCCGAAATATGATTTGAAATTACAAACATTCTATTTTCAGATTATATAATTTTAGAACATGCATGACATACATATATATGCATATTTTGAAGCAATACAANTATATATATATAAAAATTAAAAAAAGAAAAAGAAATCTAGAACCCTGCAGATAAAGCAAATCTCAAATAAACAAAATACCAAAGAAAGTTGTAATTTCAAATGAATGGAGAAGCTTTCCAAAGTGGAAAAGATCCAATAATTGATGTGTGCCCTATTCTGAACAAGCCGTCCATTTTGCTTGGTCACTGTTGTTTTAATGTGTTTAATTTGGTCACGGATCTGTCAAAATTCCATTCCTGGCTAGGGTTTAAGGATCACTGGAGCAGAGGTGAAAGTTGGATGTTTGCACGGTTCTAGATCTAAGACTCCAAACTGCACTACACAGCACTGTCAATGACACCCAGGGTGAAGACCTCTGGAAATGCAGATGTGAGCTGAAAGAGAACAGAGGGAGAGAGGAGCATTTCATCTGAAAAATCGTTTGATTAAACAATATTTCTCATAAAAATAAAAATGGTGTTTATGCTTTCTAGAACTCCAATTTTATTAGTTAGCATTTATGAGATATTAGACTCCTTGGTATTGTTTTTGGATTCTTGGAATCAAATATTATTCTGTTTTTGAAATGGGCTTCAGGCCTAATTTGCATGAAAAGCTGTGTGTCATTTACAGTTTGTAATTTGTTCTAAATTTAAATTGGACAAACTTCAGATCAAAACATGTTTGAATTTGCATAATATCTGAACTGGTGAAGTACTTCATAGGCAGTATTTAGCTTCATGACTTAAAATTAAGAACTACCCTGCAGAGGTATGAAAATAAAATCCATTCCTCTGAGAATTTCACAATTAGGACAAACATTTCTGAAAGTAGACACATTTCACACCTCTCCACAGCCAAAGCATGAGTTTTTATCACCATGAATTCCAATTCCTTTCAGAGATTATTACTAATATTACCAAACAAGCCTTAAAATTATTAAGTTATTAGTTAATTATTAAAATTATTAAGTTATTATTAAAGTTATTAGTTTTCCAATGGTTTCCTGTCTTACTTTGACAATTTTAATCATCAACAGGTTTTAAAATGTATATCAATTCATGATGATCCTGTCCCTCTGATTTTCTATTTCAGACAATATTAATTTTAAATGTCTTGTTTTAGAAAAAACTTGGATTTCAGACAATAACCATATTTTAACAAATATATTTTGTATTTCAACTACTTTTATCTATAATGTAGACTATTGAAAACAAATGACCAAGTCCTTAGTTTCATCATGGCCAGCTCTGTTAATCCTGTACAAATATGAACCAGGCAAAATTCAATTTAAAAGTGTGTAAGAATATCTATAAATGAGGTGATTCTTCCAAACACAGAGCTATGTCAAGGAATTACATAACCGTAAATTCACAAGATACAGTGATTTCAATGGCAAAAATTTGCCAGATATTCTGACTTAGTAACCTGGCTGAGGAGAGCACAGGTTCTTTTTTTTTTTTTTTTTTATTTTTTTTTTCAATCTTAGTGACTAATATTAACTCTCAGATACATATTCAACATGATATATGCATACATATTATATATGTATATATTTAGGTTGTAGAATGTCTGCAAAGGCTTAGGAGGTCACAATAGAGTTCAAGAGGTTTCAGAAACCTCTCAAAGCACGGAAACTGATGGATTTGTCAAGTAGATTCTATTTTGATAAGAAGCTGAACCTAGAGGCAGGGAAGAACCCAGAGAAACTATGGAAGCTATGAGTCAGGTCACTGTGGGTCACATGTTTGAGAGAAAAGCTACACAGTTTAGTCCAGCTGCAGAGGAGAAAGAGCAGGACCAGAAAAGGGGTGGTGAGACAGATGAACAGCAGGTCCAGATGAGCCTACAAGAACAGGCAGAGGGCCGTTGAGTAGGCATCATGAACAGCAAAGACCAAGCTGAACTGAAACCCTGGAGATACTCTCTGTCCATCCCTGAAGCTCACACCAGTGGTCAGATCACAGGCATCTTGGACTGTTTCATCAACTTGCTAGCTGTCCTCTTGAGGTCAAGGTGGCAGAGTTTCACCCTTTCCTTGGTTTGGTATATCGTATCAGATCTTGGGCCTGCCTCTTCTCCCTTATATAATTTTAATGCACTCATGTACCCCTGTAGTCTCAATTAACTCTGATGTAAGTCTTTAGAGTGGCCCCCTTTCTTGTCCCAGGAACATATCAGTTATCAGTTTGTGCTACATGAGTCATGCCCAACAAAGCACAATAGTATTCTTAGTGACATTTTCCAAAAATTTTAAATTCCAAATAACCTTAAATATATATCTTTGGGTAAACAAAGAGATGAAATATATCTATTCAATGGAATAATATTCAATAATAAAAAGAATATTACTAGAGTTTTAGAGTTAAAAAATTTTTAACTTAATCTGGTTTTAAATGGAGCGGGAAGGTCAGCTTCTAGGCCTAATTTGGTATGATATTTATGTGATATGATATTTATGACCAGCAAAACCATTTTTCTAAGAGAGTACAAACTGTATGATTTCATTTATACAAATGTCCTGAAAACCTAATTCTGGAGATAAAATTAAATGGGTAATTTGAGATCTCCCGAGTCCAGCTGAGGCAAGTGCAGGTAGGTAGCCAGCAGCTAGGTGCTTCAGCAAGGCTGATTGCTGATTGATTTAATATAGTTAATCCATTAATCCAGTTGTCTTTAGCTTAATTGGATTTTGTGGCTGGGGGGGGGCAGAGTTATCCTCCCAGCTGGTATAAAAGGTGGTGTTGAGTCTTGAGATCTGAGATTAAAAGACCTACAACCATTATTACTGAAACTATTTAGAATGATACAATCAGAGGGAATTCTCCCAAATTCCTTCGATGAAGCCAGCATCACTCTATTACCAAAACCAGGCAAAGATACAACCAAAAAGGAGAATTATAGACCCATCTCCCTAATAAACACAGATGCCAAAATTCTAAACATGATACTGGCAAATTGCATACAGATCCACATCAAGAAGATCATCCATCATAACCAAGTTGGATTCATACCAGAGATGCAGGGATGGTTCAACATACAAAAATCGATAAACATCATCAAACACATAAATGGAATGAAAGACAAAAACAACACCATCATCTCAATTGATGCTGAAAAAGCTTTTGACAAAATCCAGCATCCCTTCATGCTTAAAGTCCTAGAAGGAATTGGATTGGAGGGATCATTCCTCAATGTAATCAAAGCCATATATAGGAAACCCACAGCCAATATCATCCTAAATGGGAAAATGAAAGAAACATTTCCTTTAAAGGTAGGAACTCAGCAAGGGTGCCCCCTGTCACCACTCCTCTTCAATCTAGTGCTGGAAACACTTGTCAGAGCAATAAGGCAAGAAAAGGAAATTAAAGGAGTACTAATTGGAAAAGAGGAAGTCAAGCTATCCCTATTTGCTGATGATATGATTGTTTACTAAAGGGATGCTAAAAACTCCACCAGAAAACTCCTAGAAATGATTAACAGCTTCAGCAAAGTGGCAGGATACAAAATTAACCTAAAAAAATCAATGGCCTTTCTTTACACCAAGAACAAGTAACTGGAGAAAGAATTCAATCAGACCTTCCCACTCACAATAGCCTCAAAAACAATAAAATACCTAGGAACAAACCTAACCAAAGACACCAAAGATCTCTACAACAAAAATTTTAAACCTTTAAAGAAAGAAATTGAAGAAGACATCAGAAGATGGAAAAACCTCCCATGCTCATGGGTTGGGAAAATTAACATTGTAAAAATGTCCATTTTACCGAAACTCTTGTATAGATTTAACGCAATTCCAATCAAAATCCCCAAGACTTTCTTCACAGGCTTGGAAACAAAAGTCCTTAAATTCATTTGGAAAAACAAAAAACACCGAATAGCCAAAACAACCCTGAGTGAAAAGAGCTACACAGGGGAGGAGGGGAGGGGTCTCTATACCAGACTTCAAGTATACTACAGGGCTATAGTCATAAAAACAGCCTGCTACTGGCACAAAAACAGACCTGTTGACCAATGGAACAAAACTGAAGATCCAACTCTGAGCACATACAATTTCAGCCATCTTATATTTGACAAGGGGCCAAGAAACCACAATGGAGAAAAGACAGCATTTTCAGCAAGTGGTGTTGGTAAAACTCGATCACCACTTGTGGAAGAATGAAATTAAACCCCTACCTCTCACCCTGTACAAAAGTCAACTCCAGATGGATCAAAGACCTCAACGTGAAACCCCAAACTCTGAAGCTGATAGAAGAAAAAGTTGGCAGCAGACAACAAGACATAAGCGTACGAAAAGACTTCGTAACTCAGCAGCTGTGCAAGAATTAAGGTCAACAATTGACAAATGGGACCTCATTAAACTCAAATGCTTCTGTATATCAAAAGAAACAATCAAGGAAGTGAAGAGAAATCCCACAGAGTGGGAGGAAACCTTCACTATAGAAACATCTGACAAAGCATTGATCTCCAGAATATATAAACTACTCAAAAAACAAAGAAGAAAGAAAACAAATGACCCACTCAATAGATAGAGCAAAGAGCTGAACAGAGACTTCACAAGTGAGGAATTAGACATGGCTGAGAAACACCTTAAGAAGTGTTCAACATCACTAATCGTTAAGGAAATGCAAATCAAAACCACTTTAAGATATCATCTTACTCCAATAAGACTGGCTAGGATCAAGAAAACAAATGATACCAAGTGCTGGAGAGGTTGTGGGGAAAGGGGAACACTCATCCACTGCTGGTGGGAATGTAAACTCGCACAGCCACTATGGAAAGCAGTGTGGAGAACCCTTGGAAGACTTGGAATGAACTTGCCACCCGACCCAGCCATACCACTCCTAGGCATGTACCCTCAAGACTCACCCCACTGCAGAGATACATGCATGGCCATGTTTATTTCAGCTCTCTTCACAATAGCAAGGAGCTGGAACTAACCCAAATGCCCCTCAACTGATGAGTGGATAGAGAAAATGTGGTACATCTACACAATGGAGTTCTATGCAGCAGTAAAGAAAGATGACATCATGAGCTTTGCAGGAAAATGGCTGGAGCTAGAGGACATCATGCTGAGTGAAGTAACACAGTCCCAGAAAAACAAATGATGAATGGTATCCCTCATCTGTGGATGCTAGTGCCAATTACCTAGTTGTAAGTATTTCATATGCACGGCCCCTTGAGCTTTTGTCCAATGCAGCTGGGAGCGATGCATATTGGAAACAACAACAGCAATAACAACAACAACAACAACAACAACAGAAAGGACTGCATCAAAGAACTAACTGAAACAGTGAACTTCTGCTCAAAACAGTCAACTTCCTCATGGAGAATATTGAGAAAGACTGAGAAAGAGATGAAAAGCATGTTTGGCAGAATGCATGAGTTCTGTTGGGGTGGGGGAATGGTGGGGGGACACTGGTCTAGATTTGATAAAAAAATTAATTAATTAATTAAAAAAAAGAAATGGATAATTATTTTTTTAATTTTTTTTCAATTATTTATTTATTTCTGTTTGTGTATGAATGTACTGTCTGCATGCAAGTTTGTGCACCCATGTCGTGCAATGCCGCAGAGGTCAGAAGAGGGTGTCGGATTCCCCTGGAACTGGAGTTCTCCTGGAATTGGAGTTTCAGACGGTTCTTGGACGCCATGTGGGTGCTGGGGATCGAACCCGGGTCCTCTGTAAGAGCGGTCGGCGCTCTTAACCGCTAGGCCATCTCTCCAGCCCCGAAATGGGTAATTAGTAAGGTTAGAAATTTGGGGAATTGGATTAACAGCAAGAGAAAGTAAAGAATTTTAGGAGGTTGAAGATAATGTTTTACAAGTTCTTAAACCTGATGAATGCACAACCCATTAAATCCATAGCACTGCATATATTATTGAATTATATGTTTCATGTGAGTGAATTACATAATATTAAATTTAATAAATAATATTACTTGGATAATACTTATGAAAAGTATTTGAATAGTGTTTGTTTATTTTTATCCTAACTTCTATTCTACATCAAAATTTTTCTCCTTAATAAAATATTCTCTTTTAATAACGCATAACAGTTAGTGATAGTAAAATGTACCTATCAATTATACTTGCAGTGACCATGATCCCAGGCCTCCTGTAGGTCACAAAAGCCACTTGTGATCTGAGTTATCTTTTATTCATTATAGCACTCTAAAACAAGGTTAAATTAGTTTTCATAACGAGATAAGAACGAAACACAAAGTACAAAGACAGCAAAACCCAGTGGCAAGAAGGGCAGATTTGCAAGTTACACAGAAATATTCTAGATGCAGGATTAGTGACTGAGGACCATTGTCAAATTATTCAACTCAATTTCAGTAGCTGTAAAATACTAATAATAGCATCAAGTAACTGTGTAATAATATTCTCATGTATTTTGCAATATTAGTTGTAAAATGAATTTACAGATACCTAGCAAGTCCTGAGAAAACGAGAGGGGGTTAGAGAGGAGAGAATTTCAGACATATTAGCTGCTTATTTTTATTTCGGAAATGAAGAAGACCAAAAAAGGAAGACAATTATCAGTCTTGGGCTTCATGCTATTTTATAACTAGTTGTCAATGAAAGAAATAAAGCTCTTATCTCAAATGAAATAAGAGATATTTTGTTCTATAGCCAAATATGGTAACCATGGCCCGGAAACATGGATTGATGTTAACCCAAATTCCATGCTCCAATATGGCAGCAGTTTCATCAAATTTTTATAGTAACAGAGAACAAAGGTCATAAATCATAAATTGACACACTTTTCACACACACACACACACACACACACAATGGGGTTCATCAGATAATGGTTTACAGAAAGCAGGGGCATCTCTGCTATGCATCCCAGTTGCTGATGGAATTTTTACCATTTAATCTGATTAAACTGGAGGTCTGTTCAGGTATTGCATTTACCCAGTAGGCACATGATGATAGGTAACATATAGAGGTGGGTGATAAATGGCTGTTAATAGTGCTAAAGATAACCCAAGATAATTTGTCTTTGTACTTGTAATATTCCAACATTACAATATTTGACATCATTATAGTTCTGATCCATCAGCCTTTGTAACCACAGCTTCTTTCTGGAAAATGCCACACAGCTAGCCTCACTGTGTGGCTTTTATACTAATGCATTGTCTCATGGTTTCAAGATGGTTGTCTCATAAGAGACAGATGGAAGAGAAAGGCTAGGGGCAGAGACTCGATCAATATTTTAAGAAGCTGTCCTAGAAGATATTCTTGATTTCTAGTTATGTCTGAGAGCCAAAAATGTAACACCTGACCAATTCTGGTGGCACTTCAGTCCATCAAATGTTTACATATTTGAATCTAGCTGCTAATTAGGGAAAAACCATTGGAATGGATCTTGAATATATAACTATAGGTAGAAAATTAGTATCTTATAATTATACTTCATTAAATTATAAGCATTTTACATGATACTGTTCATGATCACAAATAATTGTCTTGTAATATTCCTCCAAAGCATATGCCCATGGAAGTATCCATTTTCCTCTGGTTCCCATGGGGATTTCTCTATTATTTACTGTTATTTTCCTTTTATTTGGAGCTTTTCTTTAAGAGATATTTTTTTTTTACTTTATAATACATTTGTTGATGTTTTGTATATTTCAGACATGATTTCTCAGTTCAATTTAGATATATTCCCCTGCCCTTTCCCCCCACCCCACCCTAGATCATGTACTCTACCATAACTGTCCTGCACCTTTCTCTCAATCTTTTTTTTATGTTTAGGAATTCACATTTTCCTCCTTTAATTTTATATTGCTCTAAAATATGAATATATACTTTCCACTCATATAGAGTAATTACAGAGTCTGAAAGTAAGTGGTGGATCCATTCTAGAGCCCATTGAGAGATTTACATTATAACAAAATAGTTGCTTTCAGATAAAAAGAAATATAACAATAATGTTGTTCAGCTTGCCTTTCTTCTGGGGATTTGGTGTTAACATATACAAATGAGGGAAACCATTCGTCATTTGTTTTTCTGGGACTGTGTTACTTCACTTATAATAATGGCTTCCACTTCCATCCATTTACCTGCAAAATTCATGATGTCATCTTTCTTTACCACTGAATAGTACTCCACTGTGTAGATGTACAACATTTTTGTTATCCATTCAGCTGAGGGGCATTTGGGTTGGTTCCAGCTCTTTGCTATTGTGAAGAGAGCTGCAATAAACATGGATGTGCATGTATCTTTGCAGCAGGATGAGACTTGTGGGTATATACCCAGGACTGGTATGAATGGTGTGATAAGCTCATTTTGAGTCTTTAAGGGTTCTCCACACTGCTTTCCATAATGGTTGTACAAGTTTACATTCCCACCAGCAGTGGATGTGTGCTCTCCTTTCCCAACAACCTCTCCAGGATTTAGTGTTTTTTGTTTTCTTGATCTTAGCCAGTTGTATCAGAGTGAGATGATAGCTGACAGTGGTTTTAATTTGCATTTCCTTAATTATTAATGATGTTGAACACTTTTTAAAATGTTTCTCAGCCATCTTTACTTCCTCACTGGTGAAGTCTCTGTTCAGCTCTTTACTCCATCTTTTGAGTTTTTCATTTGTTTTCTTTTTTTTTTTTTGAGTAATATATATATATTGGTCTTTTTGAGACAGGGTCTCCATGTAGCTCCTGCTGTCCTGGAACTCACTCTGTAGACCAGGGTGTCCTTGAACTCACAGAGATCCACCTACCTTTGCATCCCAAGTGCTACAATTAAAGGTGTGCAACACCATGCCCAGCCTATATATTCTTGACATTAATGGCCTGTCAGATAAATCACTGATGAAGATTTCCTCACACTCTGTGGGTTATCTCTTCACTTCCTTGATTGTTTCTTTTGCTGTATAGAATCTTTTGAGTTTGATGAGGTCCCAGATACTGCATAAAACGTAAGCTTATACATGTAATTTTACTGCATGTGGCTTTATGGAATGAATAGAGGTTCCTTTTAAAAAATACAAAATATTCCCCTTAAATGCAAAGTTTTGAATGTTATGCTTATGAAAAATCTTTGTTTCTTATTCCTATGTTCAAAAGGCTGATCCTATCAAAAGACAGTTAACAAAGAGCACATACATAGAGCCATTAAAATAGTTTAAGTTGTCTTAGGGGAAACTCTTTGACTAGCTGATTTTCATATAAATCATTGACTTTATTACCTAATCCCATGTAAGATATTACTACACTGTAAAATAACCTGCTTCATCAACAGCTGATTTCCCTTTGAAACCGTATTGGCAACTGTCTGAGGTATTTTACATGTTTCTCTTGGTGTTATAGCCACTATTTTCATATTCCAAACTGGTTGGAGATTTTGGAGCTGAAGAGTATTTTTATTATAGATTAAAGGAGATTTCCCAGTTTTTCTGGGATTGCAATAATGATAAGTTTCAATTTGTTGCCTCTCTTCCTCCCATAAATACATTGATAAATATATATGACCTACTGACTGTCATTAATAGGTGATTAGATTAATGCAGAGAACTTGTGATCAATGGTCATTATCTTACTTAGGAAATTCTAGAAATTGGATCTAGTTGTAAAAATAACTAACCTAACTCATTACAGTAAGATAAAAGACAAATTTGATAGAGAAGATGAAGGCTGGTTTTGCTTTTCTTTATTTAAAACTTTGGGGGGTTCTTATTGAGATAGGGTCTCCCTGTAGACCCAGCTGTCCTGCAATCACTATGTAGACCAGGTTGGCCTTGAACTCATAGACATCTACCTGCCTCTGCTGGGCTTAAATGTATCCACCAACATGCCCTGCTGTTTAAAACTTTTAATTGCATGTGAAGGAACTTTGAGGATTTCCTACACACAAAGGAATTCAGACTGAAGATACGGAGTAACATTCTGTTCCAAATGTTGATTAAAAGTGGTAGTCTGAGGCTATACTGTTTACCTTCTGGTCTTGGACTTAGAACTTCAGTGTATGACTGTCGGTAAATTAATGTTACATTGTGATGGAGTTTCTCTGTGTAAAAGACAGGAAATAAAATACTAATATGACCAATAATAGAACCTGCCTGATAGAGAGGTGTGAATTAAGTGCTGATGCATTAAACATTTAGAGCAGTGCTGGGAAGTTGGCAGAACTCCTTAGATATATTATTATTATTGTTGTGGTGGTGGTGGTTTATCAATCTAAGGAAAGGTAGGGTTAAGTAATATTTCTATGGGGAATAATTTTATGGTATGTCTTTCTCCTTTGACATATATATATATATATATATATATGTCTAGGATTTTCTAATTAAAATAAATATCTAATCCCCCTTTAATCCATCATCATACAGTTATAGAAACTCCACAGTAAAAGGAATCCAGAGGCTTTCCATTTGAAACTCCTCTTTATCATAGATAAGAGAATCCCACCCTTGACTTTTACAGGGACTGATCCACATCCCATAATACTTTAGCAGAAACAACTCTATTTCTCCCAACTTTCCAAAGTTGAAACATTCCTGAAGACACCTGAGAGTCTCCGTAGATTGGCAAACACTCAGGACATACTTCTGTGTGCTTTCTGGTAGCTCCTCCATTTCTTCTCTCAGTGCCACGTTTAAAATATATCACAAGCAGTTGAAAAACAAATGAGTACAACTGTCCCTGACACAGGAAATAAATCTGTGCTATTTCTTTTTCTGATCAGTCTTGAAAAGTTACCCCTGGCAAGAACCAGATAAAATAAGGGCTAAAAATGCCTTCCATGGACAAGTGCAATAACTCTTTTATTTTTTTTTCCTGCATTTGTAATCTGAAGCCTTTCTAGTAGTTCTGCAGATAAGAGCCAAACAGTCATATGTGATTAGATTTTTAATTCCATTAAGTCTAATTGCTTCTCAGAATCTCTGTACTTACAGTATGTGTCTGCTTTCAGAAATGCAGAGGAAAGAGGAAGAGATGAAATTTCTCCCCCATTCTGGGTTGGAAGCAAAGAAAGCCCTACACAGGGAAGTATGGAGGAATTATGCCAGACTTCATTAAAACAGCTACTTGTCATGATTACAAATACTTTTGAATACGCAAATCCTCCTGACTACTCTGAAACTCTCGTGACAGGTCTTCATTCCTTCCTCTTAACTCTTCCAAGTTGGGCTCTGACACCTCTCTAACCCTTTTGGTTGTCTGACCATGAATTATTGCACTGAAGAGAATAAGTCGCTCCATTTAAAAAGCTTTTGTTTCAGAAGGTATAAACCCAGACACTGCTTTTTGCGATTCCCAACATGGTCTATTGAGCACAAAGCTGACCCAGCGGAACTGATAAGCACAATCACTTTAAGGAAATGGAGATGAATTGTAGCTCGGGTTTACAAAAACAAGAAAGCATCATAGAGTAAATTAAAAATAATTTCAAATCACAATTTTAATAGCACATCATTATTTTTACCATGCTGTTTTGTGTTGCATGGACTTTAATCTGAAAATATTTTAGTGCAGCTAGACTTACTATTTGAAAAATAATTAGCGATAAAATCCATTTTGTTCTGTACTGAGATAAAAGCAGCGTTGCTGTTAAATTAAAGCAATCACAACCTCAGAGATTTGGGCACTTGGTAGAGAAAAGATACTCTAGTTGATCTGTGAAAAATCATGAAATAAAGAATAAGTGGAAAATAAAATGCCAACAACAGTATCCTTCCTACTTGAATCCCAGAGAGCAAGTAGTGGAACAAAAGGAGGGAGAGAAAGGAGAAAAGGTCAAGTGTAAGGCTGTGTCAGTTCGCTTAGAGCTGCTGTACTTGTAAAAAGGACATACGAATGGTTCAAAAACCAGGACCCTGGATGTCTCACTGAGATCCGATTGGATCCACTTTTGAGCTCCTAGCCTTGATGATTATATCACAGAAAGTTTTCTCAAATGCAAAGAATCCTGGAAAGGATGAGCCCCATTCATTTTCAATCTGTACATTATTATGTAAAGGGAAAATTTATAAGTCATATGCATCAAATATCCTATGAATTGCAGATTTAAGAAGAATTTCAGACATTTTTACTAGAGATGTTTCCTTGGCTTGGGACCATAACTTGTTTGGGTAAATTATTCATATTTTTGAGTCACAAAGTTGAATCAAGATTTGTTATAGCAATGGAAGTAGACACAATCATAATTAGCAGTTACAAAAACTAATAGAGAAAGTAAAGTCCAGAGCTTTTATCGGGACTTTATTAGAGAAAGTAGAATTGGGTTTATTCTGAGCTACTTGGAAGCACTTATTGGCACATTGTCACTCTTTTGACCTTTATCTTGTCCAGACGTGTATTAAACTCATTGGCAGAACACTAGCTTGTGCCCTTAGAGGCACATTATTGCCATTAGAGAGCTCAGTTTAAGTACCATCATTGTATCAGATTGCTGTATTTGCTTAATTAGCATAGCACGAATATGAAGAGTGCAGCTAATGTAAAGTGCCACTATACACTCTCCTTCCTTGGGTCTGTGTAGGCCACTGATTTGCTGGCAAACTTGCAGTTAAGAGAATTCTTTGAGAACATCAGAGTTAACCCTTGCTTCTGGGTGAAGAGAGCAGAGCCATTAACAAGGGTAGTTGAGTCGTTTTTGTATTAATTGCCATTTAAAGCTTGTTTCTTCCTTGGACAGAAATTGACCTTCCTAGCATCAAAAGGGGCAATGACAGAGAGCATTTAAGCATGCTTCATCTAAATTCATAAGAATATTGTCAAGATAAACCTTCCAGATATTTCCTAGAGATATTACAACTGATGGCTACTGAATTTTGAAGCCATCATTTTGTGTATATTGAGTTTATATTATCCAGTAACTCCATAGTAAAAAAGTTGCTGGTTAGCTTTCATGCAGATTCTTCATTCATTTATGGTGCTTGCTACTTAAACAACAAGTAAATTGAATAAAATATACTCTATGTTGCAAGGGAATATATGAAGAATTTTCATCAAATATTTTCTCCTTTATTTTGCTAGAAAGATTGTACAATATTCGGTTAAAGAACCAGACAAGGAACATTTTATCTGCCTGGAATTTCTCTACTTGTATATGGAGCTAGTCCCCTTCAATATTCATACCCTGAAAAATATCTTGTGTTTCTTCCTTAGAACATGACTCTAATTTAATTTGCCCTAAATATTTACCATTCAGTTTACTGTTTTAGATTCCTTAGCAGATATAAATGTACTATAGATAATGGAATACATTAAATTCTGTATAATCATTTACTTAAAATTCATTGAACAGTCTTCAAATATGAAATATTAGGATGAGTCAGACATATATCCTGAATTCTAGAAAGCTTTATAGTAGAAGGAAGATTATATGATGCACCTGAGGGATTGGAGGTTTCTGAGTACAGGGGCAACTAGAGCAGGTGCTTGTAGCGGACCCAATTAGCATCCCGAGCAAGGTAATGCCATGTTTGCTTAGAATCTCTGTCATACAGTAGTCCTGTGACAACGTAAAAGAAACAACACATTTTCAAAAACTACACAAGCATCTTGAAATCTTGAATGAGCCTTTATTGATAATCAACTATTTCTAGAAGGTTCAAAGGTTTTCCAAGCCATAAATCTTAAACCTTGTTTTTAAGACTAAAATGTTCCAAAAACCTGGTATAGTCATACTTACGTATAATCCCAACAGTAGCAGAGGAGATCAGGAATTTAAAGCCTTCCATGGCTACATAGACTTCAAAGCCATCCTGGACTATATGAGGCCTTGTTTTATACACACACACACACACACACACACACACACAAACAAACAAACAAACAAACAAATCTGTCCCAAGTATGCAAATCTGGGATGTGAAATCTACCCAGTTCTAAAGAACAATATAAGCCAAACTACAGAAATAGTTTATATGAATCGATGAATGGTCCATGTAGCAGATTATGTAACAGTAGCACTGTTTTGCTATAGGATATACTGAGGACAAATTTGCATCATTAGGATGATGGGTATATGGAATTTAATTACTCAGGGAGACAGAAACAATGCTCCCTACATCTGCAACAGAAAATTCTCAGAGTGATCGATTATATGCTCAAAACTCAGAATTATTTCACAAGACCAAAGAAAAACTAACTCAAAGTTTTCTTTGGAAGATATTAAATTTAAAATATATAATAAACAAATATTTCACTAAGTTTAGAAGTTTGAAACAGGGATGGTCCAACATCAGTAATTTAGCAAATGAGGCCTTTGAGCCTTTCAAGTAGAGATTATCACCATCATTAAATTCTACTAAAATTCCTCAAATATTTTAAAAGGGACATTGGTTGGTTTCTAGAAAGGGTTATAAATTATAATAACTGCCAAAGTCTTGCTGCAAAACGTCAGATCTTATTTTTCCCAAATTTTATTTTCCCTAAACAATGTCAACTACTCAGAAGTAAAAAAAGAATAAAAGGAACATTAATATACTATAGCAAATGATTCATAAGCAATTATAAAAATAGAGTTCTGTATTAGACATCAGTAAGTCATACACTTCATTGTAACAAATCTTCCAGCTTTCATTCATTTTAGATGACAAGACTAGACAGATATGATCCATCTCCCATTCTGACAGAGTTACTTACTCAGGAAAAGGAAACTAAGCAAGCCAATAATTAGGATAATTTTGGAGGGGTAGTAGTGTTAATGAATGCAGAAAATGTTAAAAGATTTATAAGTTGAGGAAATGTTTCACAAGGGACTATCAGTATAGGATATGCAAAAAGGTGCTATTTAGAGAGAAGTCTCACTGAATAATCTCAGCAAAACTTTGACTAGGAGAAACCTAGGTAGAAAAATTAGAAAGTTACCAAAGATACCAAGACAAACATGAGATGGGATTAAGGAACCTTCCAGAAAAAATGGTCACATGGCTGAGCTCAACAAAGGGAAATGGTCCAGGTGCAAAAGCAAAATGAAGCCAATGAAATGCTTAAGGTTTGCGTCCTGGAAAATTATATTAATGGTAAGGATGATTTAGTTTTAAATCAAGGAAAAGCCTGTGGTGATTTTTAAACAGAAAAAAATATGTGATGATTCTGATTTTTTTAGGAATACAGAAACAACAGACTTTGTTTAGGGACAATTAAAATTTTCAATTGTCTTCTTGAAAATTTAGTATATGTTAATTATGTAAATGGTACAAGGAATTTAGAGTTGAGAGTAACAGCTAGGAAAGAATATCTCAGTGACAAAGAAGTACAGTCAACAGGTAACAAATATTAATATGGGTGTGGCTGACCCCTAATATGTAGAGCACTCTTACACATTATGCCAGATAAACCGTTGTATTCTGATACACAAGGATTTTTAAACCTGTAGCCTCTACTTATCATATTCAATATTATACATATAGACAAAATAAAAATTATTAGGTTGATTAAAGTTCAAACTTATAAACTGGACATCTTAATTGATTAATACCTTGAATCAATGTACTCTGGCCTTCTAAATGAAATCTTACAGTGTCTCACTAGGTGGGAGGGTTGCAAACATAAGGCCAGCATGAGTAACATTTTAATACTGTATCTTCAACAAATAAACCAAACACAAAATTTAGTAAGAAAAAAGAAATGAAAAGCACTGAGCCTATATCTGAGTGGCAGAACTTCTGCCTAGTAGCCATGAGGGCTTTCAACTTCTTTTCAGCCTGGCAAAGTAATAAAAATAATGATGATGATTATGATAACAGTAGTCATTAACTTTTATTTTGGCTAAAATCTTATTATTACCACCTTTCTGTAAGTTGATTTCCACTCTCAATATATCTTAAAACTAATGATTTGATTTTTAGATTTGGATAATAAATAGTAAATACTTATTTCAAAATTGACTCACTAATGATAACTACTTTCTACACATATGGTTTATGAATATGTTTGTATTTACACAAATGTATCTATCCATATCCAGATATATCCACAGGTAATGAATAGCTAAAATATGAATTAAAATTGTGCATGAATTTTTGATGCTTTGTGTTCTGGATAGCTTTAGTTGTCCACTTGATACAAATGGATAGAGGGAGCCTCAATTGGGAAATCGCCTCTGTTGGGATGGCCTGTGGCCATGTTTGTGGGGCATTTTCTTGATTGTTGAGTGATGTGGAAGGGCCCAGTCCATTGTGTCTGGGGCCACCCGGGGCAGGTGGTCATGGATTGTATTGGGCACAGGCCAAAAGAGCAAGCCAGTAAGCAGTGTTCCTCCATGTCCTGTGTTTTAGCTTCTACCTCCTTGTTCCTGACTTGAGTTCTTACCTTGGGCTCCTTCAGTGATGAAATGTAACACAGGAGCTGTAAGCCAAATAAACCTCGTTCTCCCCAAGTTTGTATTGGTCAGAATATTTTGTCATAGTAATTGAAACCAAACTAGAACACTTTGTTTCATGTATATATTTGTTATGTAGGTTTTGAGTGATTTATTTATTTATTTATTTATTTATTTATTTATGTCTTTTTTTTTTTTTTTTTTAAGACAGGGTCTTCCTTTAGTCCCAGCTGGCCTGGAGCTCAGCTATATAGACCAAGATTGCCTTGAACTCGCAGAGTTCCACCTGTCTTTGCCTCTCAAGTGCTAGGATTAAAGGCGTGTGCTACCATGCCTGGCTAGTATATTTATTTATGTGCACATACTTGGAGTCAACCCTTTCTACCTGTGGCTTCCATATCTATAGATAAACTAACTTTGAATAAAAATATTAAAATATACTACCTGTAGTGAATGTACAAATTTTCAACTTTATAATTATTCCCTAAACTACTCAAAGCTATGTTCTTTGCATTAAATAATAGGAGTAATATAGACAAGGTTTCAAGTAAAAGGGGGTTATACACAAATACTACACCGCTGTATGTTCAATACTAAAGCAAACATATGTTGGTACCCATGAGTTTCCTGGCACTTTTAGAATCCCATGTTGATACTGTGGAAAATGAATAGACAGAAAAAGTTGTGGTGTGATGTATACCACTTTTCCTTTCCTTTCATCTTCCCAACTCACTTTCCATACTTTTAGTAATTTTGATTTCCTCCATCTTATAGTTCCACTCTACTTCGAGCCTATTTCTTGATAAGCTTTATTTGCTCCCACCCCCTGCATCTAATTGTGTCGCTGTAAAGAGAC
The DNA here is from genome assembly GCA_009823505.1 of Rhizomys pruinosus. Taxonomy (NCBI): domain Eukaryota; kingdom Metazoa; phylum Chordata; class Mammalia; order Rodentia; family Spalacidae; genus Rhizomys; species Rhizomys pruinosus. The sequence continues at coordinate 208,409 of VZQC01005585.1, forward strand.
ATATGTGAGAAATAGAAGAGGGCAAAACCTCTCTCTAGTACACTGACTGTCAGTGTAATCGGAAACTCTGAAATACAAAATCATCTACAGCTTTCACACAGTCAAGATTCTCTACAACTTTCCTACACAGCCTGTGGCATCTGAACCATCACCTAGAACCCTGCCAGAATTCTAGGCTTATTTCAAAATCTGGAGAATCTGATTATATGTGTTCTTTGCCAATGTTCTTTAGTGATTTCCTGGAATATTGAATTTTAGAATTATTGTTTCTAATGAATATGCTGCTTGAATTGCTTTTTCTTTGACTTCATTACAAAATATTACTTATCATTGCCACCATTAGAGTACAGGGAAGTAAAGCTTCCTCCTACTATCCTATTTTAAAGACAGAAGACATTAAAATTAAAATATGCAGAAATCATGCAACAAAGTATTCTTAATACAGATATACTACCAAAAGCCAAATTTTCTTCTGGTTAAGTAAAAATATATTTCTTCAAAATATTTTTAGTCCTTCTTTTGTTAGGACACTCAAATTATTGTTTACCATCTTATTCTGTTTTATATAGACTACTGACAAAATGAATGCTATATAGACTACTGACTGTGATATTGCTGTATAAGTGATTTAAAAAAAACTGCAGCACCAATGATGTGATTGCTTGAGGGACATTTGTGATGACATGAGTTGTGTGTGTGTGTGTGTGCTGTTTCTGAAGGCGTGCTGCATTCACTTGAATGTGCAGTGCACACACCTGTTCATGTGCATGTAGAAGTCATGGCAATTTTGTAGGTATCTTTCTTTATCATTCTCCACCTGAGTGTCTTGAGACAGGGTTTCTCACTAAACAAGAAGCTTGTCTTCTTGGCTAGGCAGTATTTCCATTGAACTCTTGAAATAATCCACTTAATTTATGTAAAAGTCATAACCTGCCAGTGATACATTGTTAAACCATATCAATGTAGTTTCTTATCCTTTTCTCAGTAGGAAGTAGTCTAGACTCCTTGGAAAGCATAGAGACTACTTAATGATCGAAATTAAATATGAAGAAATATGTGCTGTAGTCTATGCAGAAATGACTGAAGCCCTTCTGTTCGTATATAGCCTTCTATAAACATGTACTGTTCTATGAATAACCATATTGTATACACTTATCAGGTGTATGAGTATCCACCTTGAAACATTTCACTTCCAAAAATAATAGTTTTACCATTTCATTCATATTCCAAATAACTATATATTAAGTGAGAAAGAATTTCACTCATATAATTGTAAAGATGACAACATTGTTTTGTTATTAAATCAGTACTAGTGAAATGCAGGCTTGTTCATTAAACATTGCTATAAATACATATTTTAAGTATATCAAAGAAATGGAGAAATTTGAGATAGAATTTAGCAGATTTATGAAAAATGATCTATGAAGCTACAGTTATGCTAATGCATCATATGGGATGCTAAATGCTGGGGGGAGGGGACATATAAGCTTAGTGCATAGATGAACGGCTTTCCACTAGGATTATGGAAATAAATTCTAATGAACAAATGGGTGTTTCACCAGCACGGACATTTCAAAGAGAATTGATCATGTTGTAATGAGCTCATAGACTGTGAAGAAGCTTTCCTATGTTCAAACCTTGAAGACTACAAATTTATAAATATGCAAATTTTATATTCAAGTGAGAGACACTAAACATATAATCATGAAAAATCTAAATCCCATCCACATACTGTTGGAAAATCTACTCAGAGGACACACAGAGAAACTGTGCAGAGTATGACAGACACTAAGCCAACTACCAAAGTTTAAGAGAACAAAGGGATCTTATTTTCCTGGTACTTTGTGCGTTTGATACATCATTTCCCAGTCCAATTTAGACACACTCCCTTTTCCATGCCCCCCTCCCCACCACAGTTTGTGCATTCTGCCATACATGTCTTTCATCTTTTCTCAGTCTTTTTAAAGTTTTACTCTGCAGAGGTTTATTGTTTGGGCAGAGGTTTATTGTCTGGGCAGAGGTTAATTGTTTCAGTCAGTTCTTTGATCCAGTTTTTTTGTCATTGTTGTTCTCTCCTATTTGTATTATTCCAAAGTATGCATATATATACATCATATATATATATAATGACCTTTGAAAATGAACTGTATTCTAATTCCAAAATATGTTTAGGAGTTCATATTTTTCCATTTAATTTTATATTATTCTAATGTATGAATACATACCCTCCATACATATACCAGAATTACAAAGCCTGAAAATAAGTGGTCAGTTAATTCTAGAGCCCGTTAAAGGATTCACATTATAATAGCATAGTTGCCTTCAGATAAAAAGAAATATAACATTAACTTTGTTCAGCTTGCCATTCAACTAGGGATTTGGTGCTAGCATCCACAAATGAGGGATACCATTTATCGTTTTTTTTTGGGGGGGGGACTGTGCTACTTCACTTAGAATAATGGCTTCTAGTTCCATCCATTTACCTGCAAAGTTCATGATGTCATCATTCTTTACTGCTGCATAGAATTCCATTGTGTATATGTACCACATTTTCTCTTCTCATATGTTGAGGGACACTTGGGTTGCTTCTAGCTCTTTGCTATTGTGAAGAGAGCTGCAATAAACATAGATGTGCATGTATCTCTGTCTTGTGGGCATAAACCCAGGAGTGGTATGACTGGGTCAGGTGGTAGGCTAATTTTCAGTTTCTTGAGAGTTCTCCACACTGCTTTCCATAGGGGTTCCATGAGTTTGCATTCCCACCAGCAGTGGATGAGTGTTCCCCTTCCCCCACACCCTCTCCAGCATTTGGTATCCTTTGTTTTCTGGATCATAGCTAGTCTTACTGGAGTAAGATGAACTCTTAAGGTGGTTTTAATTGCATTTCCTTAATTATTAGTGATGTTGAACACTTTTTTAAGATGCTTCTCAGCCATCTTTACTTCTTCATTTGTGAAGTGTCTGTTCAGCTCTTTACTCCAGCTTTTAAGTAGGTCATTTGTTTTCTTCCTCCTTTGTTTTTTGAGTAGCTTATACACTTTGGATGTTAATGCTCTGTCAGAGGTATCACTGGTGAAGGTTTCCTCTCATTCTGTGGGTTTTCTCTTCACTTCTTTGATTGTTTCTTTTGCTGTATGGAAGTTCTGCAGTTTAAAAAGTCCCATTTGTCAATTGTTGACCTTATTGTTTGCGCAGCTGCTGTCTGATTTAGAAATCTTTTCCTACGCCTATGTGTTGTAGCTTACTGCCAACGTTTTCTTCTATCATTTTCAGAGTTTTGGGTTTCACAGTGAGGTCTTTGATCCATTTGGAGTTGCTTTTTGTACATGGTGAGAGGTAGTTTAGTTTTATTCTTCTACAAATGGTGATCCAGTTATGCTACTACCATTTGCTGAAGATGCTGTCTTTCTTCCACTGAGCCTTTTTGGCCCCTTTGTCAAAGATAAGGTGGCTGAAATTAGATGTGTTCAGGTTTGAAACCTCAATTTTGTTCCATTGTTCTATAGGCCTGTTTTTGTGTCAATATCAGGCTGTTTTTATGGCTATAGCCTTGTAATATAGTTTGAAGTCTGGTATGGCAATCCCCCCCGTATTGCTCTTTGTTTTTCTCAATGGTGGGGATTGAAACCTAGGGCTTTACCTATGTCAGTCAAGTGCTCACTGCCATTAAGCTGCAGACAATTTTTATGATGAAAAAATATAAAGATTATGTCCATTTAGAGAAAATGATCCATAGGCTGAAAGTTTCTTGTTTCAAGAGTATATAAAAATCAGGCTGGGCATGGTGATGCACACTTTTAATCCTAGCACTTGGGAGGCAGAGGCAGAGGCAGAGGCAGAGACAGAGGCAGAGGCAGAGGCAGAGGTAGAGGCAGAGGCAGGCAGATCTTTGTGAGGTCAAGGCCAGCCTGGTCTACATAGCAAGCTCCAGGAAAGCTGGAGCTACACGGAGACCCTGTTTCCAAAAGAAAAAAAAAAAAAAAAAAAAAAAAAAAAAAAAAAACTACCACAAAAAAGAGTATGTATGAATATAATGGTAAAGAGTTGACTTTAAAGATAACTGGATGTTATCATTCCTTAATTTTAATATAGAAACTAATGCAATAGTGTGTAAGAATATTTTTAACCAACAGAAATAAAACATGCATAGTGGTCTAATAATGCCAATTAAAAGACTGATTAGTATCCAGCCTTTTGTTATATCTAACAAGGTGATCAGTTTTCTAAATTATAGCAATGAAGAGTTGAAATAGCCAAAGATATGAAAATATGCTTACAAAATGAAAGTTAGGGTAATGATTCTTGTCAAAATTCATTAATATCATTCATGAGTTCCATATCCTTTTTTTGTTGTTTTTTTGAGACAGGGTCTCCCTTTAGTCCCAGATGACCTGGAGCTCACTCTGTAGGCCAGGCTAGCCTTGAACTAACAGAGATCCAACTGCCTCTGCCTCCAGAGTACTAGGATTAATGGTGTGTACCACCACGCTTGGCAAATTCCACACTCTTAATCCAAAAGGAGCTTAAATAATAATGGGGATTTCATTGCTGACAGAATGGGGTGGGTCAAGGCCAATGCCAAACAAAGCTTTACCAAAGCAGTGGTTCTATGTCTTTGTATTTCTCACATCTTCATGTATGCGGGTTGTCCTTTGTCCCCAGGATGAGGGCACCATGGTCTCCTGGGTCTATGACTTTCCTTATTCACATCTAAAAAGTGAGTAAAATCAGTGAGGAGTTTTGAGCAAACTTTAATGGGGACAAATAAGGTGCATGACTTCTCCTAAAGCAATGACAGCAGCAAGATGATGGGCTCAATATCATCAAACATCAAAAGTATGTATGACACACTGAATGGGATTTCAAAGGTGGATGGGAAGAGAAGACAGTCACTACACTAAATGCACATCCCTATCTTATTAATATTCATCAATTACAAAAGTTACACATCTCCATGCATGAAAATAGTGCATAAGAGATGCAGCCTTTAAATCTGATAATTACTTATTAATATGAAATGTGATAATCCATTAAAATGAACTAAAAATCCTGCTGGGCTTTATAATTTCTTCTGTAGTATGAGTAAAATAAATATTGTTACATTACAAAAAATATCTCTCAACCATTGTTCCTTTAAAGTGGTTAGAATTTTAAAGCTTCATATATACATTTTTTCTAAAAATATTTTAAAGCATCTCAACTGGGAAAGTAATTTCATGCTTACTTTTTAAAGATTCTATTCAAAGAACTCATTAAAATCATTCATTTAAATAAACTCGTGTATGTTCATTATACTATGTCCTTTGGGAGGGGAAAAAAGTATAAACTGCTGCCAGAAGCAAAGAAGGGAACAAATGTTAAATGTAAAAGGTTAGTCCTTCATTAAAATTGTTTAAATAATCATCAACTCCCCCCTGTACCCTTAAAAACTATTCCTGTGAGCATTTATACGCACCTAGGCGTTAACACTGGGACCATTTCAATTTTTGCTTTTAGTTCTGAGTCCACAGAAGGAACACAATAGGTATAGAAATGTTCATAGAAATTTGGACCAGAATCTTAAGATTTGAAGTATATTCGAAGGAGGATTTTGCTTAAAATCTCTTGTCTGCTGTACATATGTAATGCTTATTATTTTACTATTAATTTTTGATAACTCTATGAAGAGTTATTGATGAGGGAGACAAATAATTTAAGGTGACTTTATTTGTGTGTTAGAATGTTATTTTCCTGTGGTACATCTTTGACTGTTACTTCTTATCTAAGTGTGGAAATGGCTATAATTTTATCTGTTCTTAAGTAGGTCTTAGATGGCACATATTTTAAGCTAGCTTTCATATAGTATATTTTTTTTTTTTGAAAATTTTTTTTTTTTATTTTATTTCTGTATGTGTAGGAATGTACTGTCCGCATGCAGGTCTGTGCACCCGTGTCGTGCAAGGCCGCGGAGGTCAGAAGAGGGTGTCGGATTCCCCTGGAACTGGAGTTCTCCTGGAATTGGAGTTTCAGACGGTTCTCGGCCGCCATGTGGGTGCTGGGGATCGAACCCAGGTCCTCTGCAAGAGCGGTCGGCACTCTTAACCGCTAGGCCATCTCTCATTTGTATGTGTGTGTCTGTGTCTGTGTATATGCTTTCTCTGCATTCATGTAAGTGTACCAATGTTGTGAACTAGCTACAGAGGACAGAAAAAGGCCTTGGATCCACTGGAATTGGAGTTAAGAATGATTGTTAGTCACCATGCAGATGCTGAGAATGGAAGCCAGAACCTCTGCAAGAGCAGTGAATTTTCTGAACTGCTGAGCCTCTCTGTAGCCACATGTAGATTTTAAAGGCTCTATTTTTCACACAACTGAATTTATTTCATGGTTGTAGTTTTCCCTTTTGTGTGTTTATGGTATAACTTGGATGAAAAAATCATTTGACAGTTGTACTGAGTATCTGCTGCTTCCCTAGTTTTTCTTTACATATGGCCTGAGCTATTCTCATTTCTAGACTATATTCTCTGAGAGAACATGTATTTGTGTATTCTCAGTGAGTGTTTATGCACTTAAGAGACAGTGATAGGAACAAATGTAAAGACATTGGGATCTTGTGTAGAAAAACAAGCCAAAGAAAAATGTTAATGGTCCTAAATAAATTCAGTGATTCTAATAAAGTCTTGATAATGTTTTCCTTTGACAGTTTGGAAAACTGATTCAGAAGTTTTTCTTTTCTTTTTCTTTCTTTTACATTTTATTTTATTTTATTTCATGTATATGAATGCACTGCTTGCATGTCTGTAAGTGCAACTATGTAACACAGTGGTCATGGAGGTAAGAAGAGAGCGTAGGATCCACTGGAACTAGTTATTAATGGTTGTTAGCTGGCAAGTGGGAGCTGGGAATCAAACCCAGGTCCTCTGTAAGAGCAGCCAGTGATCTTAACCACTAAGCCATCTCTCCAGGCCTCTTTCTTTTGTTTCTTTCTTTCTTTATTTGTTTGTTTGTTTTTTAAGACAGGGTGTCCCTGTAGCCCCAGCTGCCCTGGAAATTGTATCTAGACCAGGCTAGCATCAGTCTCATAGTGATCTGCCTGCCTCTGCCTCTTGAATGCTGGGATTAAAATGCGTGCCATCATGTCTGGCTCCGAGGTTCTTTTCTTTTATCTTTTTGAGACAAGGTCTCCCTTTAGTCCCAGCTGGCCTGGAACTCACTTCGTAGACCAGGCTAGCCTTGAACTCTCAGAGATCCACCTGCCTCTGCCTCCTGAGTGCTGGAATTAAGAGTATGTGCCACTACAACAGGCTTAGAAAGTTCTTCTTTTAAAATAAATATACTATTATATATAATACTAAAATACTGTCAGGCCTTAATAATGAAATTAGTATAGAAATAAAGAAGTGAAAACAAACAGTTTACAAACAGAAGTAAATATGTATAAGAACTAAATTTATGGTAGAACTCATCTGAATTGTAAGTATAAGTTGCATCCTCTTTATTTTACTGGTGGTGGGGAGGAGAAATGTTTTATAGCATCTTACACTTCCAAGTGACTGGTCGTCATTGAGGGAAGTCAGGGCGAGGACTCAATGAAGGAATCTGGAGAAGACATTTAAGTAGAGACCAGGGAGGAATGCTGCTTTCTGGTTTACTCAGCCATCTTTCTTATAAAGCCAGGCCCACCTCCTCAGGGCTGGCACTGTCCACAGTGTGCTGAGTCCTTCTAGCTCAGTCATCAATTAAGAAAATGCCTCACAGATACGATATCATGTGGGAATGACTTCTGCAATAAAGACATTCTGAACAAATGTCTTTTACCTAATCTTACCTTGCAACCAAGAAGTTCACCTTATCTTGTTTATAATGTAGGGAAGTTCACTAAGGGTTAAGCTGTTCTTGTAACCTAAATATAGTTTTAATTCCACATCATCCTTCCTTGCCATGAGCCTAAAATAATGTATGTGTAAGTGTGCATTTATTGTTACTATCAAAAGTGTTTATATCCTTTAAAATAAATACTGGATCCTGGAGATGTAGCTTAGCCGTAGAGCACTTGCATAGCAGGTTGGTGATGGTTTTAATGACAACGTTCTACAAATTAGATCACCTGAGTAGGGAGCCTCAACTCCAGAACTGTCCTGACTTAACTGATATGGGAAGACCCACCCCAAATATGAGTGGTGTCTTCTGCTAGCAGCCTCGATAAAGGGGCATGGCAGAAGGAAGGGGATGCCTTTGCTTGCCTGCCCTTCCCACTGCTGCTGCGGCTGCTGTGGCTGCTGCGGCTGCTGTGGTTGCTACTGCCTTTGCTGACAATGGACCCAGTGTTTCCAGGGTTCTATCACTAACTGAGGACCAGAGAGGCTCTTTAGGAACCATTCAAGTTTTCAGAGCTAGATTGGTACTGCTGAGGTCTCATTCATTCCTGTGGACTAAGCAACTGCCAGGATAGGGCCTCTCTAGTGGAAGACAGCCACTGTGGGACTACTCCAGCTGCTGAGGCACCCAGCCAGCCTCCAGGACTCAGCGCTACTGGGTCTTCCGCCACTCAGATATGATTCAGCTGCTGTTACAATTTTGAGGTAAGCTGATAAACACACTATTTTAATATTTACATTCATTCTGTCAATTCTACTCCTCATACAACATCCGAGGCCCTAGGTTCAAGTGCCAGTATTGAACAAAGTCAATGAAATGGTGACTTTATAATAGGTAAAATAAATCTGGGGCAGGGTGAGAGCTAATGAAATATTAGAGTAGCCTGGGTGAGTCAAGAACTAAGGTGAACAAGGAGAGGAGCAAATCTGTTGAGATTATTTTTCCATGTCATATTCTTTCTTTGTGAATCTCTACCACTGAGTATTTAATATACTAGTAGTTTTACGTTTTAAAAAGGTTTAAACTGATCTAAAACTCTTTTCTTGGACTATATGATACATCAAGGCAAGAAATGATTTTACTAATTGATTTTAGAATTTAGTAAGATGCTTAGTTCATTAGAGAATTCACCCAAAATTTTGCTGATTAAATGATAATTTACATAAAAATTTCCAATCCTGTAGGAGATAATTTCAAAAAATGAAAAGTTAGACATATAAGTGATTGGCTGGGCTCCTCTGGTACTAATAAGAAAATTTTTTAACTCAAATATTTTGGTTCATTAGAGCACAACATGGATTAATTACTTTTGATATCTCAGATTCCCTGCTCAGATACTCTCTTCTACAACCTTGCAATTTATGACCCCAGAAGTAAAAAAAAATTATTTCTTGGTGTAATTAGTTTTTTTCTGAAATGTACATTATACTGATATCATATTTCTTTTCATGGTGGACATTTTTCAGTGGCTTCTCCAAAATCATTCTACAAAATGAAATACTGACCTATAAAATAAAATACATTATCATAAAAGAAAGTAAAAAAAATTGTAAGAATCTATTTCTTCAGCAAAAGACTTTTAATTTATACAAACCCAACAAAATATCAAAATTCCACTTATAGTATATTTGCCATACCTTGCCTACATTTACTACAAATATTGTGAGATTATTATTTATAGGTGGGAATTGCAACATAATTAAATTTGTTGAGGCACAAAATTTGTAACCCAATGATGAAATTTGTACCTTATAAGAGGGAGAGACCAGAGAATTTTGTTTTTCTCTCCATCAGAACCACAGTCAGAGGGTAGCAGGATGCAAGCCAGGAATATGGCCCTTGTCAGACACTGGGCTTATCTGGATTTTGACCTTGAGCTTCTTAGCATCCAGAACTATGAAAAAGAACTATTATTTGTACATATAATCTGCAATCTGCTGTAAATGCAAGTCATACTACTTATTTGTACTAGTTATTTGCCCGTACTTTCCTTTATCACTGCATATTAGTAAGAATGATCTTCTTTAAAAAAATTTTTTTATTTCTGTATGTGTATGAATGTACTGTCTGCATGCAGGTCTGTGCACCCATGTCGTGCAATGCCACGGAGGTCAGAAGAGGGTGTCGGATTCCCCTGGAACTGGAGTTCTCCTGGATTTGGAGTTTCAGATGGTTCTCAGCCGCCATGTGGGTGCTGGGGATCGAACCCAAGTCCTCTGTAAGAGTGGTCAGCGCACTTAACCGCTAGGCCATCTCTCCAGCCCAAGAATGATCTTCTTATGTGCATGAATGATCACTGACTAGATGATGTCAATAGGAAAGTAGCCACAGCTATTTATTAGACTAAATCAAAATGGAAAATGGATTTTGTGTAAATGTGTCCTAGTGTCTACTAAAGCGTGGCTAATAGTCAGCTACCCCATCCATTAAGTATTTTTTAGTAAAACATGGTTATAGATGATACTACAATGAAGATATCCAGAAACATTATTTCCAAATCGACTTCTTTCTTGACAACAAGAAGTTAATATCACCTAAGATTCTGGCACTTTCACTGGGAGGAGGAGGCCTATATTTGTTCCCATGATACCATTTTAATGCCTGTTTCTGTCTGCTGTCATGCAAATTCCAGATAAAGCTGTAAATAAATGGGCATCAGAAATATCAAACCAGAAGTTATTTTTGCAGCAGTAAAGAGGCAGCCTTAGTGATCACTTATTTTAGGTTCCAAATATCTTAGAAACATTTGATGCATTTATATGTGCCTTTCTAATGAGACGAAGAATGATAGCAGAAATTCATCCCCCAAATGGCTGTGTTTAACACCTTTTCTAGTCAATTCTTTAAGGGCTGAGATTTTAAGGAATTTCTTAAAAATGTGCTTACTTTTCCAATGAGTCCTTTTGTTCCCAAAATATGCCCACAGATACCAAATGAAATTTTACTCATAATGAGAGCCAGGGTGATGAATCCAACAAAGGACACTTTTTAAATATAATACTTTTATTGATGTTTTGTGTATTTCATACATCATTTTCAGTTCAATTTAGACATATTCCCCTTTTTCTTTCCCCACCCCACCCCAGATCATGGATTCTGCCATACATGTCCTGCATGTTTCTCTCAGTGTTTTTAAAGTTTTTCTCTTACAAAGGTTTTTGTTTTGGGCAGAATTTAACTATATCAGTCCCTTCTTTGACCCAGTCCTTATGTTGTTGTGGTTCCCTCTCAATTGTATTGCTCCAAAATTTGCCTATATAAACATCATATATGTACCAGAATTATGTCTTCCAGGAATAAACTGTATGTTAACTCCTACATATACAGAGGAGTTCACATTTTTCCCTTTAATTTTATATTACTCTAAAATAAGAACATATACCTTCTACCCATATACATTAATTACCATGTCTGAAAGTAAGTAGTAAGTTAATTCTAGAGCTCATTAAGAGATTCACATTATAACATCACAGTTGCTTTCAGCTAGAAAGAAATGTAACAATAATGCTTCTCAGCTTGTCTTTCAATTGTGGGTTTTGTTACTAGCATCCACAAATGAGGGAAACCATTCCCCCTTTGTTTTTCTGGGACTGTGTTACTTCACTTAGCATAATGGCTTTGAGTTCCATCCATTTACCTGAAAAGTTCATTATGTCATCTTTCTTTACTACTGAATAGTACTCCAGTGTGTAGATGTACCACATTTTTGTCATCCACTTGTCTGTTGAGGTGAATTTGGGTTGGTTCTAGCTCTTCGCTATTGTGAAGAGAGCTGTAATAAACGTAACTGTGCATGTATCTTTGGAGTAGGATGAGTCTTGTGGGTATATACCCAGGAGTGGTATGGCTGGATCAGGTGGTTGGGTCATTTTGAGTCTTTTAAGGGTTTTCCACACTGCTTTCTACAGTGGTTGTCTGAGGAGTTTACATTCCCACCAGCAGTGGATGAATGTTCCCTTTCTCCACAACCTCTCCAGCATTTGATGTCTTTTGTTTTCTTGATCTTTGCAAGTCTTATCGGAGTGAGATGATATCTCAGAATGGTTTTAATTTGCATTTCTTTAATTATTAAGGATGTTAAACCCCTTTTAAGATGTTGCTCAGCCATCTTTACTTCCTCACTGGTGAAGTCTCTGCTCAGCTCTTTACTGCATCTTTTGACTGAGTCATTTGTTTTCTTACATCTTTGGTTTTTGAGAAGTTTATATATTGTAGAAGTTAATGCTATGTCAGATGTATCACTAGTGAAGATTTTCTCCCACTCTGTGGGTTTTGTCTTCACTTCCCTGATTGTTTCTTTCATTGTACAGAAGCTTTTGAGTTTAATGAAGTCCCACTTGTCAATGTTAACCTTATTTCCTGAGCAGCTGCTATCTGATTTAGAAAGTCTTTTCCTATGCCTATGTCTTGTAGGTTGTTGACAGCTTTTTCTTCTATCACCTTCAGAGTTTTAGTTTTCATGCTGAGGTCTTTGATCCACTTGGAGTTTGTTTTTGTACAAGGGTGAGAGGTAGGGTTTTAATTTCATTTTACTACATATGGAGACCCAGTTTTGCCAGCACCATTTTCTGAAGATGATATCTTTCCTCCAATGAGCTTTTTTGGCCCCTTTATCAAATATGAGGTGGCTGAAATTGTATGAGCTCAAGTTTAGATCTTCAATTTTGTTCCCTTGGTCAATGGGTCTGTTTTTGTGCCAGTACCAGTCTGTCTTTAAGACCATAGCACGGTAATGTAGCTTGAAGCCTGGTATTACATTTTTCACTGAGGGACCATTGTGGAAGAGGGGGTGGAAAGATTGTGAGAGTCAGGATTGGTATACAAAAATATTGGATTTATGTGATTTTACGCTTTAAGTTGACTGCATGGTTCTCAAATTTGAACTTTGTAGATGAACTGTGACACAATCTTAAAACAATGGACACACTTTCAAGAGAGAATAATGAAAGGGGCCAGAAATTAATGTCTATTTTTTTGTCTTTTTGAGATAGGGTCTCCCTTTAGTCCCCACTGGCCTGGAGCTCATCGGTACTTTTTAAGTCTTTATATTTAAAAATTGAATTATTTAATCAAACCTTCAATTCTATATTGTGGGATTTATAAATGATTTCTTTATATAAACATAGAATTATGTATATAATGATGTGAAATTATACTTACTAGTCTTCCTGTAATTTCCATAAAATGATTTGATATTAATTTTAAATTGATTAGAATAAAGATTAAGTTTGTAAATAGTAGAATTGTATTAAATAAAAGTATTTTATTTATTTATTTTTATTTATTTATTTTTTTAGTTTATATGTATAAGTACAGCCATGCCACGCAATGCCAGAAAAGGTCAGAAGAGGGTGTTGGATCCTCTGGACCTAGAGTTATGGGTGTTGTTAGCTGCTTTGTGGTGGTGGGAATCCAACCTGGATTGGAGCAACCAGTGCTCTTAACCCCACCAAGCCCTCTCTCTATCTTTTGAAAAGTTAATACTTTAAAGGTTAATCTACAAAGAACTAAAATTCAACTTTATCATATCAAAAAATATGTAAGATAAACATAACAAAGGGAAACCAGAAGAAGAGATGAGGCAACTTTTAAATATTGCAAGTCTCAGACACCTATGTCCAGGCATCAATAGCATCACATGTAAAAAAGGCTAAACCTTCCAATTAAAGACAGTAAAATTAAACTTAAGATAAAGCAATACACTCTCCACTTGAACTACATTTGAAATTTTTAAAAATATCTGAAAATAAAAGCATTGAAAGTGTCATGAGGTGACACAGAAATAAGAAAGCTTCTGTCTTTATACAAATAAGTAGAACAGAGTTCAGTGTAAGTGCTTGTACATATCAAATGCATAATTTCAAACAAGTCAGTGGGAAATTTTAATGTTTTTCTAAGAAATTGATAGAAAAACTAGAATGAAAACCAATCAACTGAAAGTAAATTAAATAACAGTGCTGAGAAATTCATTTAATTTGGTGCTTGTGGAGCAAAATTCATCAATGAAGTACAGAATGAGACTTTTTTCAAACTTATGTGGAGTGGGATATATGGTGTGGGTCATGGCATAGATGTAAATAAATCTCAAGCTTGAAATTTAGTGGAATATATTCTGTAAATTTAACTGTTTCAAATGAAGATTAGAATTCTAAAGTACAGATGCAAAGATTGCCTAACAATTAAGATCACTTGGTGTTGAAGAGGACCTGGGTTCAATTCCCAGCACTCACATTAGGCATCTCATAACTGCCTTAACTCCAGTTTGAGGGAACCCAGTGCCTTTCTACCCAGGGAACCCGAATGCAAATGTGCACATAGAGACAAGCAGGCTCACACATATTCTTCATTAAAAATAAAAAAGTTTTAAAAGATTTCCAAAATAACATTAAATGCTTAGAAATTAAATTGTACGAATATGCAAAATGGATAAGCAAAATAAAAATATAAAAAATAATGTAGAAATTACTTTTAAAAAGAAAGAAAATTTAGGTATCTATATTAAAATGGCAAGACAATACACAATATACTGATCACATGGAACTTTATAGCTTTAAGTTCTTATTTTTGGAGAAGATGCATAATAAATCAATGAATTTTTACCCTAAAAAAACCAAGAACTTGATCAAATTTTCTAGAAAATGTGAAGATCCAGAATCTGCCGCATAGATCAAAGAAAGTAGAACATAAATATAGAAAAACAAAAAAAAAAACCAAGATATTTTAAAGTCTTTTAATAATGTCTCTAAAACTCATAGAAGATTGAGCAAGCAAAAAAGCATAACACAAAAATTATTGATAAAGACATTAAGAAACTGTATAATGGTATATTGTATATGGTACATTTCAGAATTTTGGTAAATGTTAAGTTGATTATGTAAAATAACTCATCAAACTTATTCCAGAAGAAGAAAACATTAGTCACCCTATATCTACACTGTGCACTGAGTTTTGTTTGTGTGTGTGTATTTTGAGCATCATGTGCATGCAGTGCCTGGAGAGGCCAGCAGAGGGAGTAAGATCCTCTGCAGCTGGAATTCTGCACATTATTTAGCTGCCAGGTGGGTGCTAGAAACTGAACTCAGGTTCTTGGCAAAAGTAGCCTCTTCCCCTGATAATTGAGCTGTCTTGCCAGCCCTTTATTTTATTTTTAATTAACATCCAATATAACAGAATCTTCTATGGAATTTTTACCCAATTAATTTCAGTTGATGCTGCTGGCCTCCATATTTATTGACCATTTGTATATTTTATGTTTTTAGAAATTATTTCATTAATTATCTCGTTTGTCAATTGGCAGTTTTTTTGCAGGGCTTTTGTGTAGTGCAGTTGTGTTTAGTTTTCGCAGCTATTTGTACAGTAGAGATATTAACTTGCTGTTGAAAGGAAAACTGGGAAACACTTTTCCCCATTCTGAGGCTGCCTGCTCACACGGTTGTAGTTTCCTTTGCTGTGCTGATGCAATGTAATTTCAAATAATCCCATTTGTTCATTTGGAGGGGGGTTGATATTTTCTAGATTATTAGCATTCTATTCAGAAAATCCTTGACTATATATAAATCTGAAAGTGTATTCTCTGTTTCCTTCTACCAATTTCAGCATTTCAGATTTTAAATTAAAGCCTTACATCCATTTTAATTAGTTTTATCCAGGGAGAGACATGTGAAGCTAATTGCATACTTCTGGAGGTGAATATCCACACCACTTATTGAAAGGTCTTTTTCTGGTGTTCATTTTCAATCTTTGTCAAAAATTAGGTGGTCATAGCCGTAAGGGTTTATTTCTGGATTATGTACCATGATATGATCCTTTGGTGTTCCTGACAGTTTTAGTACTGTACTTTCATGTCTTAGTCACTACAACGTTGTAGTATATGTTAGGGTCAGGTAATATGTTGCCTCCAGCAGTGCTTAGAAGTTCTCTATCTGTGGTGTTTTGTGTTTTCATAAGAATTTTAGTATTGAATTTTCTAGTTCTGTAAAAATGTCTTTGAAATTTTGATGGAAATTGCATTCAAATGGTAGACTATTCAGGGGAGTATAGCCATTTTCACAACAGTAATTCCATAGAACTAGGAGTAGGGACCTTTTTTAACATGCAAATTTCTTCTTTCAGTGAACTTTTAAAAAAGTTTTCTATTGAATTTTTTGAAATTTTCCAAAATATGCATACATATCCACCCTTATACAAAAATGACAAAGTCTAAAAATAAGTGGTAGGTTAATTCTAGAACCTGTTAAGTGATTCACATTGTAAGAGCACACTTGCTTTCAGATAAAAAGAAATAGAACATTAGCATTGCTCAGTTTGCCTCACAGCTA
The DNA here is from genome assembly GCA_009823505.1 of Rhizomys pruinosus. Taxonomy (NCBI): domain Eukaryota; kingdom Metazoa; phylum Chordata; class Mammalia; order Rodentia; family Spalacidae; genus Rhizomys; species Rhizomys pruinosus. The sequence continues at coordinate 224,584 of VZQC01005585.1, forward strand.
AGGATTTGGTGCTAGGACCCACAACTGAGGGATACCATTCATCATTTGTTTCTCTGGGACTGTGTTACTCCACTTAGCTTAATGACTTCTAGTTCCATCCATTTACATGCAAAGTTCATGATGTCATCTTTCTTTACTGCTGCTACATAGAACTCCATTGTGTAGATGTACCACATTTTCTCTATCCACTCATTGGTTGAGGGGCACTTGGGTTGCTTGCTTGCCTTCACTATTGTGAAGACAGCTACAATAATCATGGATGTGCATGTATCTCTGCGGTAGGATGAGTCTTGTGGGTATGTACCTAGGAGTGGTATGACTGGGTCCGGTGGTAGGCTCATTTTGAGACTTTTAAAGGTTCTCTGCACAGCTTTGCATAGTGGTTGTATGAGTTTGCATTCCCACCAGCAGTGGATGAGTGCTCCCCTTTCCCTATGACCTCTCCAGCAATTGGTATCTTTTGTTTTCTTGATCCTAGCCAGTCTTATTGGAGTGAGATGATATCTTTTTTTTGAGACAGGGTCTCTCTGTAACACCAGTTGTCCTGGAACTCACAATGTAGACCATGCTGGCCTTGAACTCACAGAGATCCACCTGCCTCTGCCTCCCAGGTGCTGGGATTACAGGCATTTGCCACCCAGCAATGAGATGATATCTTTTTTTTTTTATTAATTTTATTTATTTATTGTATGTGTATGAATGTACTGTCTGCATGCAAGTCTGTGCACCCGTGTCGTGCAACGCCGCAGAGGTCAGAAGAGGGTCTCGGATTCCCCTGGAACTGGAGTTCTCCTGGAATTGGAGTTTTAGACGGTTCTCGGCCGCCATGTGGGTGCTGGGGATCGAACCCGGGTCTTCTGTAAGAGCGGTCGGCGCTCTTAACCGCTAGGCCATCTCTCCAGCCCATGAGATGATATCTTAAAGTGGTTTTAATTTGCATTTCCTTTATTATTAGTGATGTTGAACACTTTTTATGATGTTTCTCAGCCATCTTTACTTCCTCACTTGTGAAGTGTCTGTTCAGCTCTTTATTCCATCTTTTGAGTGAGTCTTTTTTTTTTTTTTTCTTACTTTTGAGTGAGTCATTTTTTTTTTCTTCTTTGTTTTTTTAGTAGTTTATACATTCTGGAAGTTAATGCTCTGTCTGATGTAAATTTTCTTTGATGGCAATTAGGTCAATTCCAGTCTTCACACCTTCCTCCATGCTTTACCCTGCCCTCTCCCATTTTAATAAACCCTCTTATGTATATATAATATGGCATATAGACTTATGTCCCTCAATGTCCTTCACTGTGGGTCCATCCACTGGGGCCACCAAGAGTCCCATCCCTCTAAGGCACTGTTTTTCCCAGTCCCAGAAGCCATCAATTGCCAAGAGTTCCTTAGGTTGCATTGAGATTTCTTACCCTCTTCTCTGTGTCCATGCTGGTATTTTATCTTATTAGGGCTTATATAGGATGTAAACATTTTCATAAAGAAAAATTTAGGGGGCTGGAGACATGGCTCAGCAGTTAAGAGCACCGACCCAGGTTTGATTCCCAGCACCCACATGGCAGTTAAGAACCGTCTTTAACTCCAGTTCCAGGGGAATCTGACGCCCTCTTCTGACCTCTGAGGCACTGCACGACACAGGTACACCAGCATACATGCAGACAGTACACTCATACACATAAAAAATAATAAATTGAAAAAAGAAAACTTTAAAAAGTTTTCATTGCAGAGATCTTTAATTTCTTAAATTAGATTTCTTTCTAGCAATTGTCTTGAAGCTATTGTGAATGGATTATTTTTCCTAATTTCTTTTATAGAAAGTTCATTATTGGTATAGAGAAAGAAATTTTTTGATGTTGATTGTGTCTCCTGTACCTTACATAAAGTTTGCTATTGGGGAGCTAGAGATATGGCTCAACATTTAAGAGAACTGGCTGTTCTTGAAAAGAACCCTGGTTTAATTCCAAGCACTCATAAGGCAGCTAGCAACCATCCCTAATTCTAGTTCAAGGGAATTTGATGCCCTCTTCTGACTTCAAATGACATGATGCACTTAATATATGTAGGCACTTAATATATGTAGGCAATACACTCATACACAAAAGAAATGAATATTAAAAGTTTTCTGTTATAGTTTATAGATTCTTTAAGCATAGAATCATGTCTGCAAATGGGGATAATTTAACTTCTTCCATTATAATGATTATTTTTTTCTTTTTCTCTTATCATATTGCCACAGCTATAGTTTTGAACACCATGTTAAATACATGTTGAGCAAGTAGGCATTCTTTTCTCCTGCCAGAAGATAGAGGAAATGCTCTTCATTTTCCCCATTTAGTATGATGTTAGTATAGGATATTCCTAGTTTCTTCAGGAATTTTATAAGGAAGGCATGCTAAACACTACCAAATGTCTTTGCTATTTACTGAGTTTATCATGCTATGTCTCTCCATAAATCTGTTACTATAATATATTACATTTGTTGACTTGTGCATATTAAACCAACCTTGAATTTCCAAGAGGAAACTTGGGCATGATACATGATCTTAATGTGTTCCTGATTTGGGTATATAAATATTTTGTTGGTTGATAATTTTTAACTCATTTTTCTTTTTTATATAGAATTTGATGTATTTCATATAAGATATCTCAATCAGATTTAATCACCTTTATATCCCCTTCCCACTGGCACCCTCCTACAGCCCCTTAGTGGAATTTGTACATTCTGTCATTTGAGCCAGGGCATCCCCAGATGCTCAGTAGTGCAAGTTCATCCACTGAGGTCTAGTAATCCAACCCAAAGTCCCTCACTTTAAGAAGATGGGCAATTCCTCACCCAGCAGTAATCAACTGTCAACAGTTCTAAAAATATTGGGTCCTAATGCCCATTTCCTGAATTCTATGGTGTGTTTTTTCTGTTTGAAATTTGTATGGGTCTTGTGCATGCTTACAACATTGTTGTAGGTTCATATGAACAGGTCCAAGGAGCTGGTAGAATTTTATTTCCATGTGGTCATGCACCACCTCCCTGGCTCTTATAGTCTTTCTGCCCCCTCTTCCTCAATGGTCCCTGAGCCCTAGGTGGGCGAAGTTTAATATAAGGTATTGTCCAGGACCAACATTCTGCAGACTTAATTTCTACATTTTGACCATCTGTAATGTTTTGTATTCCTGGCCTTATGTTGCATAAGGGAGCTTCGTTAATGAGAGTTGAGGCATTCATTTGTGTCCTCTACCCCTTGTTCTTTGTTCTGAAAGCCTTAGTTGTAGAGTTGCATTGCAGATGTGTCACTTAGAATTGGGAAATTCACAGACAGTCTGTGTTTGAATTGTGGTGCTCTGTAGTAGTCTCTATCTGGTGTGAAAATGCTTCTTTTGATGAGTGGTGACTGGGATACTTCCATATATAATATATAGTATATATAGTATACATAATATATATGTAGATACATATTTCACACTTGGTAAGAAATTACATTAATCTAGGGATGTGACAGCCTTGGGGTTTTCTTTGAGTTCTATGACATCTCCAACCATGTGTATTTAGATATGTTTATAGTATCACATAAATCTCCTCCCATTGAGTGGGCTTTAAGTCCAATTAAGTAACCATTGATTGCCTCCAAGATAAAAGGGCCACTGCTTCACTAATGATATATGCTATGCAGGTCTTTGGCACCGTTATTTTGTCTTAAAGTTGGTGTTCGACCATCCAATGATGTTCTTCCTTATCAGCTTGCATAGTGCTCTTCAAAGATATGAGAGCTATCCTTTGGGGAAGTGGCTTCCAGATTAGTTCCAGCTCCTTTTTTTTTTTTTTTTTTTTTTTTTTTTTTTTTTTTGTTTGTTTTGTTTGTTTGTTTGTTTTTTTATTGGAGGCTTGTGTATTTCATACATCATTTTCCAATTCCATTCAGGTTGCATTTTCCCTTTCCCCGTCCCCCATCCCACCCACCCCACTCCCAGATCATGGCACTGCGGCAATCTGTCCTGCATATTTCTCTCAGTCTTTTTTCATTTTTTTTTAGGCAATAGTTGATTATTTTGTGATTACAAGCATCCTTCATGTAAACCAATTTGCGAGCAGTTGTCCAAATCACACATACATGACCCCACATCAGCAGGGGGGGGCTTGCTTATAAGTTGATCAAAGAGTGTCCAGACTATATTGCTGTAGTTTCACCATTCACCCCAATCGCAGCCCTTACATTCTACCATGCCCCCTCTTCCGCAGATTGTTCCCTAGGCTTAGAAAAGGGGCACAGGTGGATGAGAAGCAAAACAGTCTACTTTCTCTGGAGCTGTTGTCTTGGACTCTGGTCAATTCTGGCTGTTTCCTTTCATGGGGCTGACAGTTTGTCCAGGAATAACCTTTCGATCCTACTAATGAAGCACTTTGCTCCAAATCATGTCTTTGAAGTAAGTCCTGTCTTCAGCAACAGGATCTTACTTTCAGGTTCTGGGAGGCAATCACGGTCTGTGGCAATAGCTTATGTAATTTGGGGAGTCTCTTGGACTACTACTCTGGCCAAAACCTCAAAGGAAAGTTCTCTTGTCTGGCACTGTTTCTTACTATGTAGCCTTCATCAATATGTTTTACACTAGCTAGGTACTATTTTTCTCTCCTCATTCTCTCTCTCACTGTGTAAATCTCCCTCCATGCCATGCCCTAGGAAAGTACCTCCATTTCCCCCATTTCCTTGGCAATACCAGTCCTCCATGGTCCTACCTCTCTTGAGCTGCCTCCTTCCCTTGATCCCCAAATTTCCTTGTATTAGCTTCCCTTCTCCTTCCAATTTAGTTACAGTAATTTTATCCATTTCTCCCTTGGTAATACCCGACTCCTACGATTTTTCTCTCTCAGGTTCCTTCTTTCCCTTTACCTCCCAGGTTTCTTACCATGTTCCTGGTTCCTGTAGCTACATCAGGATGAACATTTACATGTAAGGATTTGTTGCTGGGATACACAAATAAGGGATAACATAGGAAGTTTCTTTTTCTGTGCTTGTGCACATATCATAACTGTTTCTGGTTCCATCCATTTACCTGCATATTTCATGATTTTTTTTTTCATTTTTCCCAGCTGAGTAGAACTCCATTGTGTAAATTTACCACACATTCATTATCCACTCATCAGTTGAGGGATATTTGTGTTGCTTCCATATCTTAGCTATTGTGAAATAAGCAGCAACAAACATGGATGTACAAATATCTCTGCAGTAGGAGGAGTCCTTTGGATATAACCAAGGAGTGGTATAACTGGGTCAGTGGGTAGGTTCATTTTTATGAACTGCTTTCCATAGGGCTGAAATGAGCTTGAATTCCCACCAGCAGTGAAAGAGCTTTCCCTACATCCTCTCCAGCACTGAGTTTCATATGTTGCCTTGATCCTTAAAGATGAAATCTTAAAGTAGTTTTCATTTGCATCTCCCTAATTACTATTTTTAATATTTTTTTATTTGCCATCCTTATTTCTTCCTTTGAGAACTCTCTGTTCAGATGCTTAGCCCATCTTTTAACTGGGTCACTTGTTTTCTTAATTCTTTGTATTTTGAATTCTTTACATATTCTTGATAATAAACCTCTGTCAGATATATGGTTGGTGAAGATTTTCTCCCAATCTGTGGGTTTCTCTTCACTTCCATGGTTATTCCTTTTACTTTACAGAGGCTTTTTAGTTTAATGAGTTCTTACTTGTTAGTTATTGACCTTAATTCTTGTGCAACATATGTCCAATTTAGGAAGTCCTTTCCTACACCTATATCTTACAAGTTACTGCTGATGGTTTCTTCTTTAGTTTCAGATTTTCAGGTTTCATATTGAGGTCTTCAATTCATTTGAATTTGAGTTTTGTGCAAGCTAAAAGATAAGGATCTAGTTTCATTCTTCTACAGGTAGAGATCCAGTTTTGCCAGCACCATTTGTAGAAGATGTTGTCTTTCCTCTAGTCAGTGTTCTTGGCTCCTTTACAAATATAAAGTGACTGAAATTGCATGTACTCATGGCATCGTCAATGTTCCATTGATCTAGAGGTGTGCTTTGTGCCACTTCCATGCTCTTTTTATGACTATAGCTCTGTAACATAGTTTGGAAATCTGGTATAGTAATCCCCTTTGCATTGCTCGTGGTGCTCAGGGTTGCATTGGCTATGTGCTTCCCTGTGAATTTTGGGATATTTTTTCTAATTCTGGGAATAATGTGATGGGAATTTTGATTGTTACTGCATTGAATCTATAAATCTATATATTGCTTTTGGTAGTATGGTCATTTTCAGAGTATTAAGTTTTCCAATCCATGAGCATGGGAGGTCCTTCTGTCCTCTGATCAGTCTTTCTCAGTCTTTTTCTTTAAATATTTAAAATATTCACTGTAGATAACTTTAATGTCATTAGTTAGTTAAATTCTGAGATATTTTATTTTTTGAGGCTTCTATGAGGGTTTCCATGTACTCTTTCTCAAGTTGACTTTTATTTGTACATAGAAAGGCTACTGATTTTTGTACACTAATTTTATAACCTGCCATGTTACTTATTGAAAGTGTCCATCATTTCTAGGAGTTTTCTGGTGGAATTTTGGCATCTCTTAGGTATAATATCGTCTGCAAAAATGGAAAATTTGACCTCTTTTTTTATAATTAGTACTCTTTTAATTTTCTTCTCTTGTCTTATTGCTCTAGCAAGAGTTCCAAGCACTGTATTGAAAAGAGCAGAGTTGATGGACAGCCTTGTTTGGTTCCTGATTTTAATGGGAATACTTCCAGTTTTTTCTCCATCTACAATGATGTTGGCTGTGAGTTTGTTGTATGTAGCTTTAATTATGTTGAGTTATGTTTCCCCCGAGCAAATTCCCCTTAGAACTTTTAACATAAATGCATGTTGAATTATCAAAGGCCGTTTCTTCATCTATTGATATGACCATGTGATTTTTGTCCTTGAGCCCATTTTTCTGATTATGGCATTTATTGACTTACTTATATTAAGTCATCCCTGCAGCTCTGGAATAAAGTCAATTTGATCATGGTGGATGACCTTTTGGTGTGCGACTGTATGTTGTTTTCTAGTATTTGGCTGAGAATTTTTGCCTTGTGTTCATTAAAGTTATGAGTCCATAGTTTTCTTTCTTGGTTGTATCATTACCTGGTTTTTGTATTAGAGTGATACTGGCTTCAAAGAAGAAATTTGGGGGCGGGACCCGGGCGCTGGGCCAGAGGGTCCGGAGAGTCCGGCGGCCAGGGCGGCTGCGCCTTTGGGCAGGATACCCAGAAGCCACCTGGGCGAGTAGCTTGGGAGCTGGGGCCTTGAGGGCGGGACCCGGGCGCTGGGCCAGAGGGTCCGGAGAGTCCGAATGCGTGAGAAAATAGGAGTGAAATAATCAGAAGATGGAGCACTTGCAATTTTAACTGCATTTATTTGTTAGGATTGAGTTCTCTCCTTGTGACTTATGGCTACCAGATCTTGCTGTGTAAGCAACCACCTAAGCCTTGCGATAATACATGAGATTTATTTTTAAAATAACATGTAAAGAATAAATATGATTATACATTAAATAAATTATGTCTTTGACAACTGAAATGTAATGTATTTGGTGTTCCTTCTGTCCCACCCCAGACTTGCTTTTAATCCCTCTGTCACAGTTCGGCAAGGACTATTATTCAGAGCCTTTCAGTGACTCCCCGTCTCTCTATGGGGGAAAATTAAAGACCTCATCCAATTGCCAGCTTGTAGTCTCACCACTTTGCTCTCTGAGTTCTGACTTCCTCCACCTAGATCCTACCAGCTCTTCCTTAGTGGCTTTGTGTCCTCTGTGTGCCCAGAGGCCCCCAGGGGCTGCTGTTCCCTCTACCTGGAGTCACCCTCTATCAAATACCTTTAGTATTTCCACTCTTAGAGCCTTAATGACCAAAATAGGATTAGAAATACACATTTAATATTCCCATCTCTGGTATTTCTTTTTAGCATTTTGATATTGCTATTTAATGCATTAGTATTGCATGCCTTTATAGTCTCTACTTTGGAAGTTGAAAATAAATGCAGAAGACAGAAATTATACTCAAGATTTTTTTTCCAATTTTTCAATATCCCTGTATTTGAATGAGAAGCTGGTCAGAAGAAGGTACTCAGTAATTGTCCTATAAATGAAGTGATGGCAGAGGTGGACATACAGAAGATGAATGCCACTTTCCAAGAGACCCACAGTTGTGTTGGTTTTAATACATATACAGATTAAAAAAAATTCCCACAGGATTTCAGTAAGCCAGAATTACCCATCACAAAATAGAAAAAAATTTCCTCAGGAAATTGGACACAGGGGTTTGCTAACAGAGTGAAATACTGTATGCAAATGCCATCTACATATCATGAGGAAGAAGGCAGGCAGACCAGGTGCTATAGGGATTTATTCTTTATTTGTTTACCCTATTACAAAATCACTCAATAATAATTAAGCACTTTCAGTTGTCCAGAGGATAATATACATGAGAAAAATTGCACGAGCTTTAATAATAAAGTTTCTTAGACAGAAGCATATAAATAAACAACAAACACTTCAAAAAAGTTGTGCAAGTGTGGGTTCAGAAATTCATCTCATTTTCCTAGTAAAGCTGAGTCTAAAATGAGTAAAAGGAAGACAACCACTGGGGACATGGGTCAGCGGTTGAGAGCACTGGCTGCTCTTGTTGAGGACCTGGGTTCAGTTCCCAGCACCATCTGTAACTCCAGTTTCATGGATCAGATGCTTTCTTCTGACCTCTGTGGGCATTGCGCACATGAAGACAGTACACTCATAAGTATAAACTAAAAATCAATCAATCTAAATAAATAAATAATAGATCGCTGAAGAACAAAGTGTGAGGAGTGCTCCCTAGACTTTAGGCACACAGAGTCAAAAATGAGAGAGAAAAAAATTGCAAACAGAAAAGATGAAATTAGAGGATTTGTTGGTTTATGGAAGAAAAGGGTAGAGTTCATGTCTTTATATTGGCAATGTTCTCTGGTAGAGAACTTTGTTTCTATTCACTCATATATTGAGGTATCATCCAGCTTGATTTACACAATGAGTAAGAGCTAGACCCTCTATTGTGGCTCCATAAGACCCATTTATTAATTTATCCTGGACCTTTACCTTAGACCTTAGAGATACCACCCATATGTTTATCTTGGCTCCCAGTTTGCAGGTTCTAGCCCCCAATGGGGGGGTTGCTTCTCACTTGAGTCTCTTGTGGGAGGACATGGATAACATGGGGGGATGTGACAGAGGAAATTGCTGACACCACAAGTCAGGAGGAAAAAGAAGAGTTGTGAGAAGGGAACGACAAACGAGTGAGAAAATAAGAGGAAAAGACTCGTGTCCCACAATCCACTACAAGGGCACATCCCAGTTATTGAAGGACCGCTTACTTGACTCAACTTCCTGAAAAGTTCTACCATGTCCTATACTGCCACTGGGAACTAAGCCTTAACACAGAGACCTCTGGGGGACGCTCATCTAATTATAACTGATTCATAACCAGAGACCACCTCTCCGTTTCATTGACCCCTTTATTCTTACGTTTCAAAGTGTTGTGTTTACTGAATGGATCATGTGTGTTTTCCTTACCTACTCCTCTTTGTGTAAAGATTTTTCTTCACAAACTTCCCTGGAAAACTTCTGATGGAGTTTATGGTGAACTGTTTTTCTGTTTGTTGATTTATTGTCTGTGTTGGCTCTGGGGCAGGATGTGTGTAGTGGGAAGGGTAAGCTAAACTCCTACAGATCATGTGGGTGCCTACACCCTACTTGCATCATCACACAGCTTGTGTCCTTGAACCTCTCTAATTCCTTACACTGGATCTTGTACCTATTGTTCTGGTGTAAGTAGGCAAGGTCTTGGAGAGGAAGTTAGGCTTGGATAGGACCAGGTGGGTGAGGTGGTATGAATGGGACTCATGACCTGTTATTGCCTCGATAACCAGACAGCTGACACAGAGAAGTTTAGCAGAGGAGCACAGTAAAAGTACAAAATGGGCCAGTACAAAAGGGTGTATGGCAAACATTGGTTAAACAAGACATCAGCAAAACCCACTAAAATTGTTTTAGATTGACTCAAAGAGCTAAGTAAAATGGTAAATTAATATCACTGGGCTAGCAGTTCAACAAGGAGAAGTTCTCAGTATGTCCACTATAAGATTCATAAGGTAGCATCTGCTGCAATAGAATTATAAAATAGCCACATCAGAAACAGATCAGAGCTGACAGAATAATCATTCCTTTTTCTTGTTTTGATATATATGCTGTGTTTCTACCACAATGCCCTCACACATCTTCCTAAACTTTGGAATTGATCTTTACTGTTTAACATCCTCATTACAAGTTCTGTTATTGTGGCTTATGTCCTACCAATAGTCTGAGACCTGGGATTTTGCTCCTCTCCCGGGGCTAGCCCAGATCACAGGTGCATACCTCAGACCCAAATGGCAGCTACAGGAAGGCTTGCAGCCAGGACCTGGGAGGACGTAGCACCATATCTACCTCTTTACTAATCTTTTCATTTCTCATTGTATTCATCTGTTTATTACAACTTTTATACATAAATAACTGCCCCTGAGCTCGGAGGCAGTAAAAGGGGTGTTCTTTCTTTCCCTTTCCTCCAAGAAAATGGTGAGTTGTATGGCTCTACTAGGTTGCACTGGGATTTACTGGGTTTAATTTCTGTCTATGGCTTGGGTTCTAGTTGGCTCCACTTGTATCCTTATCTTCCTTGGGCTCTCTGGGGTGTATTTTTAGTGTCTGCATCACCAAAGATCAAGACCCATGAAAAACTACAGCTGTTTCATGCATTTAATAACAGCCCCTGGCTAAAGCAAGCTTTATTACAAAGCTCAATATCCCTGGAGCAGAACAGGAGCTCTGCCCATGAGTTGGGGGGGGGTAAATTAATGTTGGATGTTCGAACAGAATTCCAATTCTCCAACATTCTAGTCATGGACTTGTTCCTACACGCTTTACCAATTCTTATGTGTGCATCTTAGCTATAATAAAGCCTCTGGGGTCAGCACTGTTCAAAAGTGGCTGTTTGGATATTCTGGATGGGTTAACACAGGATAATCCTGCTGATTATTGTTTGCAGAGCCTGTTCATGGCCAGCACTTGGTTGGATGTTAGAACTTATTTTCTCTAGTGCCCCAAATCACTACCAAGTAACACCTTAGAGTTAAACAAACTGAGACTCAGTGAAGGTAACTTTTCCACAGTTCACATCACGAGTACATGGCAAAGCTAGGTTGCAAGCTCTCTTATTTTAAACAGTATATATACAGGCCCTACACTAACAGATATATTTGTCTTCCACCCTTTAACTTAAAAATAACTATTTAGTGCCCCACCTCCTGAAAGGAAAAATTTGTCTCAAATGGGTATCATATAAAATACCATGACAATGACAAATTAGATTCCGTTACCTGAGACTCAGTATGATACATGAGCAGATGAAGGAAGAGATTTCTGACTCCTGGGATGCTCTACTGGCAGGAAGCTGCAAATTTGTTCCTCTGATAGCAGTCTGTCTTGTTTGCCTCCCTCAATCAATCTTCACTCATAATCACAATCCTGACCCTCTCCTGTGTCCTCTGAGCGCTTGACCTTAACTTTGTCATTTCGTACTGAGCCATTTGCACTCTGGATATCACTTTCACTTACTGAGTCTGTTTCAAACCAACAGTCCAGTCCAGGCCTCTGTGTTTCAGTGCTAGACTTGCCTGCGCTTACTTCTAAACTGCAGTCTGGCAAGGTGGCTCAGCAAAGATAACCTAAGCCCACCACACCTCAGAGACATCAAAAATGCATTCCTTTATAAGAATTAGACACTCAGTGGCATGGCTTAGAAAGAAATGATACCGGGGCTGGAGAGATGCCTAGCTCTATCTAATAGCGCCGACCGCTCGTACACAGAAAGAACCCGGGTTCGTCCCCAGCACCCCACAATGGCGGCCTATAACCGTCTAATCATCAAATCATTCAGGAGAACTCCAGTTTCCAGGGGAACCTGAGACCCTCTTCGGACCTCCGCATGCACGGCGGCTTGGCACGGACACGGTGCACAGACTTGGCATGCAGGACAGTACATTCATAACACATACAAAAATAAAATTAAAAATTAATAAAAAAAAATTTTTAAATAAAAAAAAAGGAATGATATCTAAAATTCTGTTTAACAGGGCACTCCCAGTCCCAGTGCCTTAATAAACCATTTTTTCCTGAAAGCCATGTTTAATGCCTTCTGTAACTGTGAAACACAAAGCTCAAGAATATGAAAATGAGATATTGTGAAATGGATCAACCATTAAGAAGTCACTAGAGAAGAATGAAACATCATGTGTTGTAGTTCACCGGGCAGATGCATTAACCTCTTCATCTACATTCTGTCCTCCAAAATCTTAAGCTCATTGTTCCTGTTGCTGCTCCATCCAGTCTGTTACACAGCTAACAACCACTCCTACCTGGAACCTCAGCTGCCGCTCAGTTCCTAAGCTGATTGGAGCAGAATTGAGGTCAGACCAGTCTCTCGTGAATTCCTGTCAGCATAATGTGCTAGTGAATTTCGTACAGTCTTCTGCAAGAGTCTGCTTTCTGCTAACTAGTGAGCTTTCACTTTGGTTCAGCCTCAGAGTTGCACTTGCCTTCTCTCCAGAGCTTGTATTCTGTGAATGGAAACACTGTACTTAGAATTCTGACTACCTTCTCCCCTCTGCCTATGCGGGACTTATTTTACCTCTCTTTATTTAATTAATTCACCATGGTTCTTTTGAAATGTATCTGCCTTGCTTTTTCCTGTCGGTCTGTCAGTGGGCGTCATGTTCGTGGCTCCATCTTAGGTGCCCTGTCCCCCGCCGGGCGCGTCCCTTGGGACAACTCCCCTGGCACTGGGAGTTCCGGGCCATGTGCTCCTTGCTAAGGTGGCTGTAGGGCACCAGGATTGCCTGGGATCTGAACCAGGACTCTGCAGAGCAGCCATCCTCATCGTCACTGAGCCAGTCTCCTGGCCCTTGGTTCCACTCTAAGGCCATATTCCTAAACACGAGACTGGGCAGAGCCTATTTCATATAATCATGGATACTTTCATCACCTTTTTTTTCCTGCCTTTAGGATCTGATTGTAATGTGAGGAGAGGTAAGTCCTAGAGAGGTGGATTGATACCTAACCCCACAAGTCTAGATCACCATCTGTGAACTTTGTGGTCATGCAATCTCCCCTAAAAGCTATCCTTCCATTTCTAGCTCTGCCTTTGTCACCAGCCACCACATCCCTGCCGCTGGACCTGGGACCTGTGCTCTTACCGGAGGGGCATCCTTTGCCTAGGTTGAGACTCCATTCAGTCATTGCCAACACACTGTGCTGCTCTAGAGAGCGAGGACCTCCCTGGAAGACAGCTCCTGCAGTCCTCTATTCTCTGGGATCTGTCCCACACAGCCTACATTCACACTGTTTACTTCTCATCGTTCTCTGCCTGCAGAGTGTACTATCTCAGTGGTTGCTTCCAGCTCCCTTGACTCCAAATGTCCAACTCTTGGTTTTGCATGAAGGATGCTTGTACTCATAGATTATCGCTTACTGCTAAAAAATGGGGAAAAAAAAACTGAGGAAAAAGATGCAGGCAGGTATGGCAAAAAAAAAAAAAAGAATCATGAAATCTGGATGGGGTGGGGTTTGGGGTGGGGGGAAGGGAAGGGAAAAAGTGCTGAACTGAATTGAAAATGCTATGAAATATATAAAGCATCAATAGAAATAAAAAATGTCCAACTCTTGTCAGTGTTTCTATCTAACAGCTTTTAATTCCTCTTTTCCTAAACTCAAAATATAAAACCTCATCCATATGCCAGCAGATAATAACTATGGCTCAATTCAAAGCCCAAATAATATAAGTTATGCAGTAATCTGATCCAACTTTCAGTCTTTGGTCTGATTAGTAAAGCATCTTGGGCACATAACTCTATGTTAGCTGTAACATTAGAATATATGCATAAAACTTACAGAGAATGGAACAGTATGTCAAAAGAAAAACCTGTCTCAAATGGGTATTTGAATATTAAATAATATATAATTTGTTAAATACTGATTATAAGAAGGCTAAAAGAAATCATTGACATTTTCTGCCATTTTGACCTCAAAACCTATTATTATATTATCTCCATTTAAATTTTGAATGGAGATGATTATATCAATACATATAAAACTCAAACCCATTCCTATCTGGTCTGCTAAACATCAAGTATGTCAGAGGAATATTGTGGTGAGAAAAATCTAAAATATGCTGTGTATAAAATACTTTACCTCTATCAATGTAGCATAATAAAGTGGTCTCTTGACTGATCTCAGGAAAGGTGACAGCTGATTCCCCCAAAAAGATTAATTTAGATTTAACCTTTTATTTTAGCCTGATAGCATGAACAGAAAAACAAAAATGAAATCAGAAAATATTATGTTCTCACAATACCTAAATGATTTCATTTCAAGAAAAGTGCTTTCTTAAGGTCCCTCTACAAGGAACAAAAAAGGAAAAAAGAAAGGGAGGAAAGGAAAAGACTATTTCAGACACTAATGGAAATTCTTACTGGGCTCTCTTAGCCCTTCGGAAAGCACTTTATTCTAATCCAAAATAACCTGGAATTTAGGGTTAAGTGACTTGTCCGTAGAACAAGAATGCCTCCCAGCCTTGCTGCAGCGCTGAACTGTACCATTTACAATCTCTCAGCTTCTCAACTATGATGTCCATGTATAAAAAGAGTGCTTTCTTTTGATACAAGACAATTACTATAATATAAATTAGCATAAAAATGGAGAAGGGGAAAATTATTGATTTTATTTTGTGGCAAAACTTAAATGATAGCTTTGTCCAAGTACTGTCAAAACTCTGTATAAGAAATGATTACTGCCGGGCGTGGTGGCGCATGCCTTTGATCCTAGCACTAAGGCCAGCCTAGTCTACAGAATGAGCTCCAGCCCAGCTGGGACTAAAGGGAGACCCTGTCTCAAAAATGCAAAAATAAAAAAAAAGGAAAAAGAAACGATTACCCTGTATTCGGTTTGCCATTTAGACACAGCAATGTAATAATATTATTTTGACTGCATTAGCTTAATTTTAATGAGAATTTGTTTAATCTGAATTTAATATGACAGCAAAATAAGAGTAGTTAAAACTGTATATTTTATATGCCCTCTAAACTTGCTTCTTCTCAAAATGTATCTCAGTGACTCATATAGCTAATATTTTTACTGATTATAATCACATCACAAATAAGAAAGTATAAGGCTTAGTAATAGCAGTTGAAATATGCAATGATGAAGCAAGTGGTATTTACTAGATAATGCTTATTAGATGTGGCAGACTATTAATGAATGGAGAAAGGCAAGACATAGCTTGGAGTCTAACCTTTCACTGCTGGAATATGTTACAGGCATTGTAGGATTGGATGGTTTCATGCTATAACCACAGTATGCATATTTTTAATATGGGGCTATTTTAATATTCATTTGTTCATTTTTGGATAATGAAAAATTCTAGTAGCTACTGAAGGCAATTTATTAGTATTAATGATAATACAGCCAGAGTAGCATGAAAGGGATAAATTATAACACGGAGGTAAGTAATTACATATTGTTTTGTTCTAGCAAAAGAAAAATCAAGTTTTAACTTCAAATGACAGTACTCTTTAACAAAATAAATAATAAAGAATTTTACTATGTTGATAATTATTTAGGGAATTAAAATTTTAGTTTACTTATTTCTATGTAAGATATATGACTGCTTTGCTTGCATGTGTGTGAACGCGTTCATACTTGCGATGTCCATAGATGCCAGAGTAGGGCATCCAATCCCCTGGAACTGGAGATACAGATGATTGTCGGCTGCCATGTGTGTGCTGGGAACCAAACCCCAGTCCTCTGCAAGAGTAGCCAGTGCTTTTAATTGCTGAGCCATCTCTCTAGCTCCTCTGGAGTTTTTTTTTTTTTAATGCAGGGTTTTAAATAGTAATTATAATTGAAAAGTCTTTATTGTATTGACCATTGCCAGTGCATCTCATATTTTGGCAGTTAAACTAATCTTAGAAACTAAGATGGTCATTAGACTTCTGAAGCAAATTTGAGCTATACTTCTATTGAAACCTGTGAGCAAGGATTTCACAGAATCTCAAAACTATGTTCTGTGAGGAGCAGGATTCTCAAAGACTGAGTTGTGGACATTGATATACAGATGAAGTAGGCATGGTTATGGATATATATATGCAAACTGTAACATTTCCTGTGTACTGATTTCTGTCTCCCAAGTTCTTAAGCTGTAAACCTAATCCTCAGCAGTTCAGAATATGACTGTTCTGGAGACAGAGTCTATAAGACACAATTATAATTAAATAATAATCATTCTTCAATAGGGTCTTACCATCAAGTTCTGATGTGTAGCCAAGAGCAATGGCAATACCCTGGGGTCTGAAGGACACCTCTGAAAACAATTCAAGGGAATGTACCTCACACTTGGTACTGGGCTTTATATTTGGTAATCTAGACTTCAGGAATCTGAATGTCTTATGAAGGGTAATTTCTATTAAAATTGTATGCATAAAACTTATAAAATAATAAGGATTTCCCATCTAACTTTTTTTTTCAATTCCGTTACAGTTTAAATCAGCCGCTCCCTGTCCTCCCATCCCCCTCCAGCGCCAACGCCTTATCCTATCATTACCCTCTTTTCCCATTCATATCATCTGTGTTCAACTATCCCTCCTCCCTTAAGAATGTTAAAGAATTTATCTTAAGCAAATAATAATAAGTGATTCAAAGTTTTGTATGGATATAATATTTTTAACTATTGTTGAGTGGACAACTTGAAACAACATATGCGTTTTAAAGTTTAATGAGATTCCTGTTGGTGATCACATTGACCTGTTTATTTACTATTGTTATTTATTTTGGGTCTTTTTGAACAGGAGCTCCTTGTAGCTCAGCTGGCCTGGAATTCACTAGGTAGACCGGCTGGCCGGAAACTCACAGAGATCAAAGGGATGCCTGCCTTTGGTTTTTGGGGTCCCTGGATTTAAGACATGTGCCACCATGCCATGGCTTCATTTCTTTGAATATTTCTAATGCTTTAATACTGAGTTAAACATTTAAACATTTTTAAACAAATAAAATATCACAACCTAAAGAAGTTTTTTTTTTTTTTCTTTATCTCAGAGAGGTTAGGTAAATTTGCCTAAGAGCACAGGGAAGCCCCACCCCCATGTGACTAAAAGGATGACATGTTCCTCCTTCCAAAATCTCCTGAGACCTAGGCATATACCACCATGTGGAGACTGAAGTTGGTATGATGCTTCTGCAAGCCAAGAAGAGTGCTGTTGGTGGTGGTGGGAGTTACTGCCATTCCCCTCCTTTGAGACTAGTGGAACAAAGAAGGAAGATAAAGTCTAATAGTCAAGCAGGACTGGACCCATTAGTAGTTAGTTAGTACAGCATAGGGCACTAGGACTCTGGTTCTCTCTACTTTACAAGTAGGTAAACATGTTGTTGCTTGCAGGTATCTTGTAGGTCCTCATCTCTTAGCCAGCCATTGAGGATTCCTTCAACGAATAAAATACGTCTAAACTGCTGTTGAAAAAATTTCTGTAATTGTGATTCTATAAGCCATAAATATAACATTAGTTATGTATATTTTTCATATAGAACTGCCTCAGAAATTAGGGAAATAAAATTTGTGAAGTACAATAAAAGGAAGCTATTTCAAAATGTTGGACTAAGGTCATCTGAAAATCCACTCTCCTAGAACACAATTAAAATGTTAGCAGAAGTTGACAAAACAAATCGCTTTAAAATTCTAGAGACTGAGACTCACAATAGAAAAGCCACATTGAGTGACGTCTAACCATGGCAGGGCACTGTGCTGCACTTCAGCTTGTCCTCTTCCCTCTCCCTTCCTTGGTGGAACTGTCTTGACAACCAATGTGTTTGCATCAAGGCCTGCTGAGAGACTATTATTTATTTATTTAGATTGATTGATTTTAGTTGTAATACTTATGAGTGTACGTCTTCCATGTGCGCAATGCCACAGAGGTCAGAAGAAAGCATCTGATCCATGGAACTGGAGTTACGATGGTGCTGGGAACTGAACCCAGGTCCTCAACAAGAGCAGCCAGATGCTGCTCAACCGCTGACCCATGGTCCCCAGTGGGTTGCTTCCCTTTTACTCATTTTAGACTCAGCTTTACTAGGAAAATGAATGAATTTCTGAACCCACACTTGCACAACTTTTTTGAAGTGTTTGTTGTTTATTTATATGCTTCTGTCTAAGAAACTTTATTATTAAAGCTCGTGCCAATTTTTCTATCGTATATTATCCTCTGGACAACTGAAAGTGCTTAATTATTATTGAGTGATTTTGTAATAGGGTAAACAAATAAAGAATAAATCCCTATAGCACCTGGTCTGCCTGCCTTCTTCCTCATGATATGTAGATGGCATTTGCATACAGTATTTCACTCTGTTAGCAAACCCCTGTGTCCATTTCCTGAGGAAATTTTTTTCTTATTTTGTGAGGTAATTCTGGCTTACTGAAATCCTGTGGGAATTTTTTTTAATCTGTATATGTATTAAAACCAACACAACTGTGGGTCTCTTGGAAAGTGGCATTCATCTTCTGTATGTCCACCTCTGCCATCACTTCATTTATAGGACAATTACTGAGTACCTTCTTCTGACCAGCTTCTCATTCAAATACAGGGATAAATTGGAAAAAAAATCTTGAGTATAATTTCTGTCTTTCTGCATTTATTTTCAACTTCCAAAGTAGAGACTATAAAGGCATGCAATACTAATGCATTAAATAGCAATATCAAAATGCTAAAAAGAAATACCAGAGATGGGAATATTAAATGTGTATTTCTAATCCTATTTTGGTCATTAAGGCTCTAAGAGTGGAAATACTAAAGGTATTTGATAGAGGGTGACTCCAGGTAGAGGGAACAGCAGCCCCTGGGGGCCTCTGGGCACACAGAGGACACAAAGCCACTAAGGAAGAGCTGGTAGGATCTAGGTGGAGGAAGTCAGAACTCAGAGAGCAAAGTGGTGAGACTACAAGCTGGCAATTGGATGAGGTCTTTAATTTTCCCCCATAGAGAGACGGGGAGTCACTGAAAGGCTCTGAATAATAGTCCTTGCCGAACTGTGACAGAGGGATTAAAAGCAAGTCTGGGGTGGGACAGAAGGAACACCAAATACATTACATTTCAGTTGTCAAAGACATAATTTATTTAATGTATAATCATTTTAATCTTTACATGTTTATTTTAAAAATAAATCTCATGTATTATCAGCAAGGCTTAGGTGGTGCTTACACAGCAAGATCTGGTAGCCATAAGTCACAAGGAGAGAACTCAATCCTAACAAATAAATGCAGTTAAAATTGCAGTGTCCATCTATTTATTTATTTCACTCCTATTTTCTCACGCATTCTGNTGTGTGTGTGTGTGTGTGTGTGTGTGTGTGTGTGTGTGTTGTCTTCATTATTTCAGTGTGGCACTCAGGTCGATTACCCCTTTAGACATGTCTGTTCTGAAGAATATTGTTAGTTCACTAACTGCTCAATTAAGTGAAATAGTTTTAAACACATGAATCATCGTTTTGTTGCATATTTTAAATTTTATTCATTATATTTTTACCTTTATTTTATGGGCATGAATATACTACCTGCATGTATATAAGTTCACTGGTGCCATGGAGGTCAGAAGAGGGTATCAGATCCTCCAGAACTGGCATTACACATGGTCATTAGCCACCATGTAGGTGTTGGGAATCAGCCCAGGTCTTCTGCAAGAGCAGTCAGTGCTCTTGCTTACTATGTAAATATATCCAGCCCCCACCTCAGTACCTGCTGCCGCCCCATATACTTGCAAACTCAGGACTCTGGGAAGCTGGTGGCTGGATAATCCCTGGGGCTTGCATGCTAGCTCCAGGTTCAATGAAAGACATGTCTCAAAATAATGGAGAAGAGAGTGGTAAAACAAGACACTGCACATTCTCCTCTGGGCTCTGTGTATTCATGAGTGAGCAAATTCTCACACAAGCATGTTCATACAAAGCACAAACACACATGCACAAAATATAGACTAAATGAAACTGTAAAGTCTGAAGTATTTCTTTGTTGGTAATTCATAAAAAAATCTTGCCAATAACAAATGACGAATGGATATTTATTAAATTAATATTCTACATAAGGGAAATTTCATCATGTGTTATTTTTAGTTAACAAATCAATTTTATTAAAGTGACAAAAATACACGGTTAAATGAGAATTGCTCTCCTAAAATTAAAGTTAGAAAATATTTTCCTTGATGTTTTTAAGATGATAAACTTGATTTCTAACATTGTAATGTTTGTCAGTGTGCATTTTCCATCTGAAAAATATTTCTGTAGAAAAATGAGGAAAAATGTAAAGAAGCAAGATGAAAGAGGAACACGAGAAAATAATGATTGGAGAAAAACACAACTCAAAATCATTATTAGATTTATTTTCTGTGTTCCCCATAGTATTTCTAGGTAGGATAAAATAGTGTACAACTTCCTAGAGTACAAGAAGCATGGGTAGACGCCAACTGAAAAATAGTCTATAGACTTATTTCCCCTTAAACCTTGATTCAAATTTTTTTATGGTTTGTAGCCAAATGTTACCTCATGTTTTGAACATTTTTCCTCTAGCTGGTGACATGATTTGGGGAGAGTGTAGAACCAACCGTTAGGAGACACAACCTACCTGGCAGAAATAGACCATTAGGTATGGTAGGCCTTGAAGGTTTGCCCAAGCTCCTGGCTACCTCATGCACTCTGCATCCCTGTTAGCTAGGATGTGAACAGTCTGCCCTGAGCCCATGCTCCCTCTGTTCCCTGTTATGGTGGATTGAACCGGTCAGAAACTACTAGTGAAAAGAATTTCTGTCAGGTATTATGATCACTGTCATGTAAGAGACACTAATGTATGTGTGGAGGAGGGGGGGGAGTGTAGCTCCCTGGTGGAACACTTCCCCAACATTCCTGGGTTCCTATGTTCAGTCATCAGGACTGGAAACAACCACCACCACCACCACCACCACCACCACCAAACAATAGAGAAAGCTACTGACAGAGGGGTTAGCCATTGCTACAACTCATTCTGTTCATGTGTACCTTAGGTTTGGAGCTGGTTTACAGAAGGAATTTGGAAAAGTTGGAGAAGCAGGCTAAAGAAGACCTAGAATGATATAAGAAGAGGTTAATGATGGATTTTTCTTTGTCATTGGAAGATCAGAACACCAAGAGAAAGAGAGTGAAAACCAGGCTCATGAGATTTTAGAAGGGAACAAGGACTCTGTTGGAGTGGGACTAGATTCTTGTGATATATTCTGGCAAAGAAATTGTTGATATTTTGCCCATGTCCTGAAATGTTGATGGGGGGGATCGAAAAGCAATAGGCTAATACATTTGTGGGACAAAATTTCAAGATGGCATCGCATTCAGAATGTGGCACAGATATCCATGGCTTCGTTTATCCGAATGTACAGTGGAAATTGAGAGCTTGAAGTGGAACAAAAAGATGTGAAAAATGCACCTTGGTCAGGAAATGAACTCTTTTAAACTTGTGGACATAGTAGTCATGAAAGAGGTGAGTGCCACTAAAGAGAATGTATTTAACCACCTCAAGTACAGCAGTCAGGTAAGTGCTCGGAGGATATTTCAGGAAGTAGAGACACCAGGCCTTAGGAAGGTATGAAGAGTGTAGATGTCTTTGAAAGATGTTCTGTTAAAAAGAATACCCTGAGGATTCCCCTTGAACATGGCTACCTAGGGAAATATTTTCCCAGATTCAAGCTGCTATCACCCACCTGCTACTACTGTGGTAGTCCAAGAAGGCCCAATGTTGCCTTACCTGGGGAAGAACCTGGTATTGTCACGTGGTGTGTTCTTCACAGTGTGTGCTTCACAGGTACACTCAAGGCAGGAAGGAGTTGTAGATTCACGGAATTGTTTATCAAGACTGTGAGGCTAGGCAGTGTGTAGTAGTTAGTTCCCAGCAAGAAGTCTCTAAGAGGGCCAGAATGAAGCTGTAAAGGGAATGCCAAGTGGAGATGGAGACTACAGAAGGTTTCAGGTGGCAGGAATGAAGTGACCTGCTAAGAAAAGCCAAAAACGCCAGGTGTGGACAGTCCAGGGAGAGGCTGTATGGACTACAAGTACCAAGGCTGTAGGCGTGGTGCTGAAGGATCCTCTTGGTTCACATGATGGCGACATTTGTCTGGGATGTTGGCCATGAATCAACAGGATTTAGTTCTTCCTGTTGAATTTTGGCTTTCCATTGTCACTATCTCTCCTTTCTATTCCCATTTCTCCCTTTAGGAATGGGGAATTTTTTTTTTATTTATATCATTGTATATTGGAAGTATGTAACATTCCTTTCTATTTAATAGGGTCACAAAGCTATGATATCACCTTCAGTCTCAGAGCCTCTACAACTAGACCTATAAACAGTGCTGGAACTCCTAAAACTTTGTAGACTTTTGAAGTTGGAATGTGTGTGTGTGTGTGTGTGTGTGTGTGTGTGTGTGTGTGTGTTCCCATGTGCCTTTGGGGATCAGGAGCCAAATAAAATGTTTTGAATCTGAAGTGTGACTTTAGAGCTTTTGTTTTGAATACTCGTTCCCCAGCCGACAGTGCTCTTGGAGAGTCTGTGGGACCTGTAGAACTGGGACCAAAGTGGACAAAGAAGGCCATGCGTGGAGGTCCTGTCTTCCTCTGGTTCCTATCAAATATTCTATGTCTCATCTGCCTTGAGGTAAGCAGTCCACACCACATGCTGATGTTGACATAAACTGAGTTGCCTGCCTTGAGCCCCCCTCTGAAACCATGGGTAAAATAAGCGTTTCCTTCTCTGAGCTGTTGCCAGGTACCTGTGATCACATGGATGGGAAATCAACCAAAGCCAACATTGTCACGGGAAAGCAATAACCTGAAATTAGAACTGCACAGAGGCAAGGTTAGAAAGAATGGGCTTCTTCCTCATACACTCATAGAGAATGAGTTGTAATAAGGTAAAGCAGAGAAATGAAAATATATCCTGTACATGAGGTTCCCAGGCAAAAGTTAATGGTGTGAGGTAGTAAGCAAGCCCCTCTGTCATTTTCCTGGAAAGCTCTCCAAGCAGTTTTTTAACTACATAACCTACGATGCTGATGATGGCCACCCACAGCAGGTTTCCTCTGCCTCATGGTGTAAACATTCTGTGGTGCACGGAACTGTTCTCTGCATGTGGGTGCTGAGCAGCCTCCTGTCCCCTGCCTTAACCCCCTGTCACTACTGCTTTTATGAAAAGCCACTTCTCCAGTGAATGCATATTGTGATATGATTGTCTTGTTTTTTGATAATATTTTAGCCCAAACTCAGGTAGTATTTTCATGTTACTTGAAAATAGCAAGGTGTGAAAAAAAATGTGTATATGACTATGTGAAATTAGCATTCAGAAAACTCCTATTTAGAGTGTCAGCCTACTGTAACCAGAGGAGTCAGTCCATGTATTAAAGTCAATATGAAACAATCTCCTTAGTATTACCTCCTTAGAAACTTTGACTTTCTATTTTCAATAATAAAAATCACACCAAAATAACTTGGAAGCATTCAGAATAAATTATTATTTGCTGTTTTACTGAATGTCTTTCTCTGTGTCTCTGGGTAGCTGGGCATAAAATTCTGCTTTTCTTTTATTAGCTCTAAGAGATAATAAAACAGATTTTAATAACACATCCTCAATTATATTTATAAGAACATTTCTTACGTTCTTATCGGACTTTTAACAAAGTCTTGTGGACCATCTGTGGAATATTTCTTACAGCAGAATTTATGAAAAGAATACTTTATCCATATTTCTAGTACTTTTTGTGCTTCATCGGATTTATGAAAGGAAAGTAACTCAAAAAATATCTACTTTAAAAATCATTCTCCATCTTACAAAATACGTGGACAGTTTTCATAGCATTTCTTTTCCTTCTAGGCTCCAATACATCTATTCTCTAAGGAGTTCTTCAACCAACCATTCAGTTACAGAGTAATTTCTTCAACAATATATTTTACCATCCTTTGTTGGATAAAAGCACAAGACCAAAAGGCATGAGTCAAAAACATGCTTTCATTTTCATCTCTACTTTGAAAAATAAGAAAAGCCCATGCCAGTGAAAAAGATCTTGGGCTCATTAACCCTTGTGGTTGAGGTGGTGGACATGGCAGGCTCGAATGGCAAAGCTCTCAACAAATCACACCCAGGGATCTATCAGTGCTGTAAAATTTACTTATCTTTTTAACTTTTAGCAATTATAAGTAAAATGTCTAGTGTTCCATTTTTATTAACTCTGCTTATACATGTGTCTAACCTGGCATAGTTCCCAGTAAAAGATGTTGCTGAGAGATGTCACACTGGTTTGTGATTAACAGATTTGTGATGCTAAATATGTCTTTGAAACTTAGAAATGTATCATATGGTTAAGAGTACAGAGCAGAAGAACACACTGAAGCAGTTCCTCAGTTCTGTTTGATGAAGGATAAACAAATACTCTACTGCGCAATTCAAACTGTTTCCAGGAGTATCCGGGAGTGAGTTAAAAATGGTTATCTCCACATAAAAGATATCGGTCTTTGTAGGCTGAATGCTGATTTTATCATGCATGCTTGCTAAAGGGCTAGCTACATATGCTTTCTGATTTTCCAGGTCCTACAAACAATCCTGTATACCGGTAGGAATGACTTCCACCCTATCTTTCCCAATCATATAGCTGGAGCTATGCTAATTCAACATTTTTTTTTAAATTTTGAGTTTTTTAATATTTGATTTGTAGATAATGATATTAGCATGCAGCACTATATTTTGTTCTTTGCTTATTCAGATCTTTAATAGAAGATGTAGTCAGTAACAAAAGTGCATTTTAGTCTCCATCAAGTTTAGTTAATCTCAGGGAAGAAAAGCTGGATGTAAAATATCTCAACATGAGATAGAGCAAAAATATAGAGACAATATGATAAAATGAAATTTGAACTTATCCATTCTCTCCAGGACTTAGTCTATAATATAACCTAGCATTCAAATTGTTATCAAGGTTGTCTGGTGTCTTGTTCAATTTATTAACACACGGTTTTAGGTAAGATTTTAGCAATTAGTCTGGGTCAGAAATGTAGTATTTTTCTACTCTGGTTCCTCTAACCTATCCATCCAAATATGCAAGGCAGAGTAACAGAATTCCCTTTTTTAGCCATCTCTGTACTTGGTGTGCATGTTGAGGGGATGATGACAAAGAGCTCTTTCCCTGCTATAAGACCAGCCTAGGAATTCTCACTGTGCCAACAGCTAAATTGTTTATTGTTTCTAAGCCCAGTATTTCCATCTGTATATTAGAGATACTAGTTTGACCTGATACTTAAAATCCTTAGCCTATTAAGAGAGATACAAACAGCATACAGTAGGCCAAATACTGTTAAATGAGTTTATGTCAATCCTATACAAGTACCTGGTATAGAACAGCTTCTCAAAATACATTTTGTGTCAGGAATGAATGCATGAAACATATGACACTGATTTTATTAAATTGTAATAATTTGTTTTTATAAATGGTCCTATGAGAAAAGACACACAGACTTTTAATTGCTGTTTGGATGCTTATACAGTGATGTTTCTAAACCACTGTCATGAAAACATTCATGACTATAACTGTTTACCATGTGGTAGCATTTAATATCTTTACCAATACGAAACTATTGAATTCTTTAAGATTATGTATGTTTTAGGAGTTTATATTATCTGATCTTATAATTGTTTCCTTTGCCTTAAAGTTGAAATATTTGATGAAATTGTAGGGAACAGAATTAGTTTCCTTTTAAACTGTTCAGTGAACAGAGCCAGAAATGTAGACTTAAAAGGATGAGGACATTGGGAGGGGGTGGGGGGTGGGGGTGGGAGTTGACTTGACATTCCTGAGGCATTTAATATGTCAGCATCTTGTGAATCCTGCTAGACTTAGCTCTTTTGGTGATTTGATATGGTTTTATAGCTCAATACTCAATGCACTGTAAGCATTCCATAAGTTTCCTGAATAAACAATTAAATGAAAATACGGTGAATCCATGTTCATCATTATATTCAGAAAAGCTTGGAAAGAAAACAAATTACATTGAACCTAATCTTCTCAATATTTCAAGTAGTTCTTTTTTCTTAAATCCTCAAGAATGTCAGAACCCATATTTAAAAATACTACTGATATGATTTATAATTATAATAACAAATTCATGATAGTTCTGATATTTGCAGGTATTTTCTCTACCCCATGTGATATAAATATAAAAACAGTACAAATATTTGGAATGCAATAATAAAACAGGTATTTCTCAAATTCTGAGTAAAGTTTTCTTCCAACTTGACAAAATTACCTTTCATATTCTGAAAAAGATCAGTCCAAAAATTACCATCTGATTCCATATACATGTGCTCATGAATATATGTAAAAATATAAACACATAGAGACTGAAGTTAGAGTAAAATGACAGCTTAGGGTTTTGTTAACCAACATCTTCCTACATGAATATTTACCCACTTAATTTGCAATGAAAGTGATGCAAGTATTGCAGTTCACATTCAAGTGGCAATCCCCTTCTGGAAGCGATGCAAGTATTGCAGTTCACATTCAACATTGAAGTTCATGCAGAATAATGCAGATTGCCTTGTCTAAGAAAATTCAACAGACAATTTTCTCATTAATTATACGTGTACATTGTGTAATGAGGGAAATGAAGGTGAGCTTGTGTTTACGTCATAAAGGTTGAAAATGTAATACATGATTTAGAAGACAACATGGGAAAGGTTTAACAACAAACTAGTCAGGAGGAAAAACGCATTGTACCCACATGTCTCAGTGGATGCAAATTATCTGTTTCTGGATCAAACAGAGAATATTGTTTAGGAACAAGAAAGTAAATTATTGTTCATACATTTAAGATATTATACTTGTCACTTGAAATCTCTAGCGGTATTTCTAGGAGAAAAATGTGCTCAATGATAAGGTTATAGAAAGGTAAATGACTAAAGGTGCTGTCGGAATAACAGTGTCACCATGAATTACTGTGACAGGTACAATAATGATGCTGAGATCAAATATTGTCAAGTCTGATCACCCATCTTAAAACAGTTACCAGACTGGCGTTGGACTCTGACAACATCAGCAAGTTCTAGAGAATTCACCAGATAGTCTGTTGAGTATAAGGAGACATACTTTTTTAACAAAAAGTAATATTTGGGGCTCTGGTGGTAGCCCAGTTGGTAGAATGCTTGCTTAGCTCTCGGGAAGCCTTGACTTTGATCCCCATTACTGCATAAGCTGCTCACTGCATGAGCCTGTAATCTCAGCCTTCAGAAAGTGGAGAATGAAGGATCCGTAGTCAAGGTTCCCCTTGGATACATAGCAGAATTTAAGGGAAGACTGTCGGCCTGGGATACATGAGATCTTGCCATAAAAGGGAAAGAAATTTGAAATATATGTGGAAAATATAGTATCTGGAAAAAAAAAAAAGAAGAAGAAATTTGGGAGTTCTCACCTTTGTTTCTATCTTTCTGAGTAATTTAAATAATGTTGGTTGTCTATGTTCTTTAAATCCTGATAGAATTCCATTTGATAGTAATCCATTTGGGCCTGGGTTTTTCTTAGTTGGGAGGTTTTATATTACTGTTTCAGTTTCCTTAGAAGTTATGGTTCTGTTTAAACTGTTGATATCTTCTTGATTAAGCTTTGGTGATTCCCATGATTTTAGATATGCATCTATTTCTTGTGGGTTTACATATTTAATAGAGTATAGGGTTTTTTTTTTTTAAGTATTCCCTTAAAATGCTCTTGATATTTTTGCTGTCTGCTGTGATGTTTCCCCTTTCATCTCTAATTCTGTTGAACTGGAGCTGCTCTTTCTTTGCTTTTGTTAACTGAGCTAAGAGTTTGTTGATCTTGTTTATTTTTTCAAAGAACTAGCTTTTGGATTCATTGATTCTTTGTATTGTTTACTTTGTTTCTATTTCAATAATATTGCTCTGATTTGTGTTATTTCTTCTTGTCTGCTAGGTTTGGGTTTCATTTGTTGCTGCCTTTCAAGAATCTAAAGTTGCAATGTTAATTCAGTTATTTGTGCTTTTTCTAATTTTTTAATGTAAGCACTTAGAGCTATAAACTTCCCACTTAGGACTGATTTTAAAGTGTGCCATAGGTTTTGTTCTATTTTATTTTCCATTTTTTAATTCCAGGAATACTTTCATTTCTTTCTTTATTTCTCCTTTGACCTTTTCATGATTAAGAAGTGTGTTGTTTAATCTCCATGAGATTGCGTAGTTACTAGAGGATTGTGTAGTTACTAGGGCTTCTTCTGGTGTTGATTTTAAGCTCTATTGTATTGTGATATGACAAAATGTATGGAATTAATTCAGTTTTTGTATTTGTTGAAGCTTGTTCTGTACCCTAATATCTTGTTGATTTTGAAAAAGTTTACATAGGGTGGTAAATAGAAAGCGTATGCTTTGGTGCTAGGGTAGAATATCTAGTAGATATCTGTTAGGTACAGTTGCTGTATGGTATTGTTCAATTCAGATGTCTCTCTGTTTGGGTTTGTCTGGTTGGACTGTCTAATGGGGACAGTGGCGCACTAAAGTCCTCTACTCCAAGTGAGTTAGGATTAATCTATGTCTTAAATTCCTGTAGTATTATATTTGTTAATTTGGGTGAACCAAAGTGTGGCGGATAGATGTTCAGAATTGTTGTATTTTCTTGGTTGATTGTTTCTTTGATAAGAACAAAGTGACCCTCTTCATCTCTTCTGATTAGTTTTAGTTTCAAGTCTAGTTTGTCAGATATTAGAATTGCTATTCTTGCTTGCTAATTAGTGCCAATTTCTTGGAATATGTTTTATTTATTTATTTATTTATTTTAATATATATTTTGTACAAGATTATCAAATCAAGACCCGTGTTCCCCACCCTATGCCCCACCCCACTAGAGCTCATGTATTCTGCCAAACATGCTTTTCATCTCTTTCTCGTCTTTCTCAATATTCTCCATGTGGAAGTTGACTGTTTTGAGCAGAAGTTCACTGTTTCAGTCAGTTCTTTGATGCAGTCCTTTCTGTTGTTGTTGCTGTTGTTGTTGTTGTTGTTGTTGTTTCCAATATGCATCGCTCCCAGCTGCATTGGACAAAAGCTCAAGGGGCCGTGCATATGAAATACTTACAACTAGGTAATTGGCACTAGCATCCACAGATGAGGGATACCATTCGTTGTTTGTTTTTCTGGGACTGTGTTACTTCACTCAGCATGATATCCTCTAGCTCCAGCCATTTTCCTGCAAAGCTTATGATGTCATCTTTCTTTACTGCTGCATAGAACTCCATTGTGTAGATGTACCACATTTTCTCTATCCATTCATCAGTTGAGGGGCATTTGGGTTGGTTCCAGCTCCTTGCTATTGTGAAGAGAGCTGAAATAAACATGGCCATGCATGTATCTCTGCGGTGGGGTGAGTCTTGAGGGTACATGCCTAGGAGTGGTATGGCTGGGTCGGGTGGCAAGTTCATTCCAAGTCTTCCAAGGGTTCTCCACACTGCTTTCCATAGTGGCTGTACGAGTTTACATTCCCACCAGCAGTGGATGAGTGTTCCCCTTTCCCCACAACCTCTCCAGCACTTGGTATCATTTGTTTTCTTGATCCTAGCCAGTCTTATTGGAGTAAGATGATATCTTAAAGTGGTTTTCATTTGCATTTCCTTAATGATTAGTGATGTTGAGCAGTTCTTGAGGTGTTTCTCAGACATCTCTAATTCCTCGCTTGTGAAGTCTCTGTTCAGTTCTTTGCTCCATCTATTGAGCGGGTCATTTGTTTTCTTTTTTCTTTGTTTTTTGAGTAGTTTATATATTCTGGAAATCAATGCTTTGTCAGATGTATCTGCAGTGAAGGTTTCCTCCCACTCTGTGGGATTTCTCTTCACTTCCTTGATTGTTTCTTTTGATGTACAGAAGCTTTTGAGTTTGATGAGGTCCCATTTGTCAATTGTCGACCTTAATTCTTGTGCAGCTGCTGTCTGATTTAGGAAGTCTTTTCCTACGCCTATGTCTTGTAGTCTGCTGCCAACTTTTTCTTCTATCACCTTCAGAGTTTGGGGTTTCACATTGAGGTCTTTGATCTATCTGGAGTTGACTTTTGTACAGGGTGAGAGGTAGGGGTTTAATTTCATTCTTCTACAAGTGGTGATCCAGTTTTGCCAACACCACCTGCTGAAGATGCTGTCTTTTCTCCATTGTGTCTTCTTGGCCCCCTTGTCAAATATGAGATGGCTGAAATTGTATGTACTCAAGTTTGGAACTTCGGTTTTGTTCCATTGGTCAACAGGTCTGTTTTTGTGCCAGTACCAGGCTGTTTTTATGACTATAGCCCTGTAGTATAGTTTGAAGTCTGGTATAGAGATCTCCCCTGTATTGTTCTTTTCACTCAGGGTTGTTTTGGCTATTTGGGTTCTTTTGTTTTTCCAGATGAATTTAAGGACTTTTTTTCCCAAGCCTGTGAAGAATATGTTTCTTAACACATTCAATACATGTGTCTTTTGCCTGGGCAGTCTAGTGCATTGATTTTTGAAGTTATTATTAAAGTGTGTGTATTGGTTCCCATCATTTTAAGTTCTTTTCACCTTTTTCATCTAACTTTGTGTTTACACAAGTTATGATGTCATTTAGTTTCTTTCTATTCCCCCTTTCTTCAGTTC
The DNA here is from genome assembly GCA_009823505.1 of Rhizomys pruinosus. Taxonomy (NCBI): domain Eukaryota; kingdom Metazoa; phylum Chordata; class Mammalia; order Rodentia; family Spalacidae; genus Rhizomys; species Rhizomys pruinosus. The sequence continues at coordinate 255,385 of VZQC01005585.1, forward strand.
TTTGTAAAGCTTAGTGAAAGGCCGTTTTTTTTTTTTTTTTTTTTTTTTTACCTGAATTATTTCAGTCTGTTAATTTTGTGAAAGATTTTTCTTTCCTCTTCAATTGTAATTGACATTTTTTGCTGGGCAAAGGAGTCTGGGTTGGCATCTATGGTCTTCAACCAGGAATACTTTGGTCCAGGCTCTTCTGATTTTCATAGTTTGCATGAAAAAGTCCACTGTAATGGGTTTTCCTTGATATGTGACTTGTTTTCTTTTGCAGCTTTTAGTATTCTGTTGTTCTATCCATTTAGTATTTTTATTATGATATGCCTTCCTCATCCTGTCTGTTAGGCATTCTATGTGCTTCTTGTATTTTTATCGGCATAACTTTCTTTAATTTTGAGAAATTTTCTTCCACAATCCTATTGAAGATCTGGAGAAACCATTAACCTGAGATTTTTCTCCTTCCTCTATTCCTATGATGTGTAAATTTGGTGTTTTCATTGTATCCCACATTTCCTGTGTATTCAATTCCTTCATTGCTTTAAATTTTTCATAATCTTTGCTTGAGTGGTCCAATTCTTCAACTTTATTATCTGGTCTTGATAATTTTGTTTGCCCTTTCATTTACTTTACTGGTGAGGCATTGTGTCCATTTGCATTGGCTTTCTGGGTGTGTCACTTCTTCAGCATGTGTTTTCTTCAATATCCCTTTTTAATCAGAGGTTCAAAATCCCTAACTTCTTTTAGTTGTTTGATTTTCTTGTGCGTTCTTAAAATTTGTTGAAGTCCTCGGTCATTTATATGGTTATTTATTTAAATTCTGTGTCCTGGGTTATCCTTAGGGGCTTTATCTTCCTTCTCAAATTCTTCTCTGGGACAGTTGGCATTTGGTGGGGACATATTATTTGGGTTTTCCATACTATTATTTTTTTCATTGTGATTTTGTCACGAGGATTTCTTTCATTGTTTGTGATTCAGGTGTTAAAATCAAGCCTTACTTTGTTGAATTGCAGTTGGGTTCTGTTTGTGTACTTGATGTGCCTTGGTTTTTTTATGTTGGGTATGAAAAGCTGGTTGGTGTAGGCTTCAAATTCTCTCTTTTGATTTGATACTGGTGGGACTAGATGGCTCTAGTCCAGCTACACAGGAGTTCAGGCAGAAGTGCAAGTCAGGCATCAATTAATTAGTCTTCCTCCTAAAGCCTGGTCCAGCCCAATTTGGAATGCTTGCTTACCGCAGGCTGGATTCAGATGTTCTCAGGCAGTCTTCAAAGGTCTTGTTCCTTACTGAAAAAGGGCAGAGAAGCCTAACCCTTCAACAATGGGAGATGCTACAGATGGTCACAGTGCATCCAGATAGGCATAGTGGGATTTGGAGAGATCACATCCACTAGGAGCTAAGGGGGTCATCCCAAGATCTGGGGTGAGTTCAAGGCCAGCCTAGTCTACATAGCAAGTTCCATGTCCCCCGACCCACTCCAGTTCATACATTCTGCCATACATTGACCCTGTCTGCGGGTCATGTTACATCGGGTACCCGAGAAGGACCCCAAAACCTGTGGAGATGAGCGAGAGAAAAGATCGAGACTTTGTGAAGTTGTCAAAGTCTGATTTATTGAACAATACAGCAGTATATATTTAGTAAAAGGCAGGAAGAATCAGGAAGAGGGGAGGGGGTGGGAGGTAGCTCTTGTAAAAGTTAAAGTTTATCGGGGCTGGCTGCTCGCACCGGCAGAGATTGTTTGCCCGGGATAAGCTTCCTCCGTGGGCTGCTGGCTCCGGCAGACAATGTTTGCTTGTGATAAGATTCCTCCGGAACATCAGGTATGCAGGTAGGAAGCTTCTCTGCATATCTGCACCTTTAGGGAACAGCTCTGAAGTTATTTCAGAGTTAACTTTTTATGAACCGGCTTACAGCTCCTCACAATACATATCTTGCATCTTTTTCTCAGTCTTTTTAAAGTTTTTCTCTGCAGAGGTTTGTTGTTAGGGCAGAAGTTAACTGTTTCAGTCAGTTCTTTGACCCAGTCCTTTTGTAATTGTTGTTCCCTCCCATTTGTATTGATCCAAAATATGCCTATATAAAAGTCACATACATAACAAAATTATGACCACTGAAAATAAAAACATGTTAATTCCAAAATATGCTTAGGAGTTCACTTTTTCCCTTTAATTTTATATTACTCTAAAATAGGAATACATAACTTCCACCCATATACCACAATTACAATATCTGAAAATAAGTGGTAAGTTAATTCTAGATCCTGTTAAGGGATGCACATTATAACAGCACTGTTGTTTTCAGATAAAAAGAAATATACCTTAATGTTGCCCAGCTTGACTTTTAATCTACACAATTGAATTCTATGTAGCGGTTAAGAAAGATGACATCATGAGCTTTGCATGTAAATGGATGAAACTCAAAGCCATTATGCTAAGTGAAGTAACACAGACCCAGAAAAACAATGAATGGTATCCCTCATTTGTGGATGCTAGCATCAAAGTTTTTTTTTATTTTGTTTTAAAACTTTTTATTTTACTATTATTTTTATTTTATGTGTATGAGTGTATTGCCCATGTGGTGCAATGCCTGTGGAGGTCAGAAGAGGATGCTGGATCCTTTGGAACTGGAGTATGGTTGGTTGTTAGCTGCCTGTGAGTGCTGAGACTAAAACTAGGTCTTCTCCCTGACCAAACGCTGTTCCTAATACTGAGTGATCTCTCCAGCAGCTTTCACAAAAACTCATTTGAACTATTTATTAAATATTTATTTATTTTTGTCCAATAATATTTTTTCTTCTATTACTTCTTTAATTTTTTTTTTCATTTTTAACAATAAGTAATAATTTATGAGTAGAAGCATCCTTCATGTAAAACCAATTTGCAAGCAGTTGTGCCCAAAACCACACAGACCTTTCGATCCTACTAATGAATCACAGGCAATTAGATATATAGGTATTTACACAGTACTAAATGTTATGGTAGGTTACTTTGGTATAGACACAGATGATTGGATGGTATGTTAATCCATGAATTACATTTTTTCTGTAAAATATGACAAGGTCTTACTGTGGCTTATAACATCTCCTAACCACTAGAAGATGTAAGCTTGTGGCATCAGCCATGGGTTATTCCTCCAAGAAGAGAGCTAATAGCCAATTAGATTTGGGATATACAGATATATTGCTGCCACTGCTGCACAGTATTTCCAGGCAGGTGAGGTGTATCTGGTGCTGACAGAGGAGTCTTGCTTGACTCAAGGAGACCCATATTTGCTTTATTGGTTTAGTGGCCTTTGGTAACACTCTCTGGTATTCCAGAGACCATCTGTACACTAGCAGTGTGGTCTCAATATATCTTTCCCATGCTTACATAAGGTCTTTGATAGCAGGGCCTTATTGCCTCTCTTCTTGCAGGTATCCCAGTTTACAGGCAAGAAGCCTTTACCTTTTGTGGGGGCTTGGATCCCCTGGCCAACATCTCCTTGGTAGAATAATCCATTGCTGACATCATAGCTCTCCTGTATTAATATATTTTGCTTAAATGCACAGCTTAAGGAGACTTTAGTATTATATTTGGTTCTGAATAGAGAATAATTCTTTTCACAGTTCCTATGTCTATTAATAAATTAAAGAAGGAAGTTTTACTGGTTTTATAAGAGATTACCTCTATAACAGTTGGCTCCAATTTACAGTTAGAGAGCAACCTCATCATCATCATATTCCTCCTTGTTCTATGAAGGGGAAGTAATAAAGTCTCTCATATTAAAACTTTGCAGCACCTAGAAGGTAAGTTTCTTTAGGACTCATTATAAACAGTTGTTACAAGTAGGATCCATAGAGGGGTTTGATGCCTGTAGCGGTCTGAGGCTTTTCTTCCTTTCAATGTTCAGACGGGCCAACCTTTCTGCTGGCACTTCCTGGTACAGCGTACACAATGCAAAGCTGTATCTTTTATTTCTCAGCTGTTGAGTTGGTGACATTTTGACATGTGGGAAAATACAAATCTTTTCCCGTAGTTAGTTTTAAGACTTAAATTGCAAGGTTTTTGACAAAAAGGTTTCATATATATCTGTATTCCCCCCTTTTTATTTTAGGTTTTTCTTTTTTGACCCTTTTTGTCTCAAAAAGGCACTTGTAGTACACATACCTATAGGCAGGAATCAAGTCGCAGGTTCCATCAAATTCATCCAAGCTATTTTGGGTGACTGTATGTCGTTAACCTGGGATGCAAACTTAATTCCTTAAGTTAAATCATCCTACAGGTAAAAGAGAATGCTACAAGATGATACTGTACAACAGAAAAATTATAGAGAACATTTGTATATGCCAATCCCAAAGTTATTGTTATACAAATTTTAAGTAAAACAAATGTGGACAACAACAATTTATATTTCTAATTAACTCAGATGCATTACCATTTTTATCAAAACCTTTAAACCAATGTTGTTTAATATACACATATTTACTTTTACTAAGTCCTAAAACACCATGTAACCTGTAGACAGAGTCTGGGCAAAATTGGATACTTGTTGAACTCACGTCAATTAAATATACATTAATCGAATATAGACCCATGTCCCTCTCCCGCCCCTCCCTCCCCTCCTGATTCACCATTTCAGTCAGTTTTCTGATGCAGTCTTTCTGTTGTTGTTCTTTTAATATGCATCCCTCTCCACAAGAAATATTTATAACTGGGTTATTGGCACTAGCATCCACATATGAGGGACACCATTTGTCGTTTGTTTTTCTGGGACTGTGTTACTTCACTTAACATAATGTCTTCCAGCTCCATCCATTTACCTGCAAAGTTCATGATGTTGTCCCTCTTTACTGCTGCATAGAACTCCATTGTATACATGTACCACATTTTCTCTATCCACTCGTCAGTTGAGGGGCACCTGGGCTGGTTCCAGCTTTTTGCTATTGTGAACAGAGCTGCAATAAACATAGCTGTGCATGTATCTTTGCAGTAAGTTGTGTCTTGTGGGTATATACCCAGGAGTGGTATGACTGGGTCAAATGGAAGGCTCATTTTGAGTCTTCTAAGGGTTCTCCACACTGCTTTCCATAGTGGCTGTACAAGTTTACATTCCCACCAGCAATGGATGAGTGTTCCCCTTTCCCCACAACCTCTCCAGCACTTGGTATCATTCATGTTCCTGATCCTAGCCAGTCTTATTGGAGTAAGGTGATATCTCAGAGTGGTTTTAATTTGCATTTCCTTAATTATCAGAGATGTTGAACACTTCTTAAGATGTTTCTCGGCCATCTCTAACTCCTCCTCTGTGAAGTCTCTATTCAGATCTTTGCTCCATCTTTTGAATGATTCATTTGTTTTCTTTCTTCTTTGTTTTTTGAGTAGCTTGTATACTCTGGAAATTAATGCTTTGTCAGATGTATCTGCTGTGAAGGTTTCCTCCCACTCTGTGGGTCTTCTCCTCACTTCCTTTATTGCTTCCTTTGATGTACAGAAGCTTTTGAGTTTAATGAGGTCCCATTTGTCAATTGTCGATCTTATTTCTTGTGCAGCTGCTGTCTGATTTAGGAAGTCTTTTCCTACACCTATGTCTTGTAGTCTGCTGCCAAGCTTCTCTTCTATCACCTCCAGAGTTTGGGGTTTCACGTTGAGGTCTTTGGTCCATCTGGAGTTGACCTTTGTACAAGGTGAGAGGTAGGGGTTTAATTTCATTCTTCTACAAGTGGTGATCCAGTTTTGCCAGCACCACTTGCTGAAGATGCTGTCTTTCTTCCATTGTGTCTTCTTGGCCCCCTTGTCAAATATGAGGTGGCTGAAATTGTATGAGCTCAGGTTTGGATCTTCAGTTTTATTCCATTGGTCAACTGGTCTGTTTTTGTGCCAGTACCAGGCTGTCTTTATGACTATAGCCCTATAGTATAGTTTGATGTCTGGTATAGCGATCCCCCCTGTATTGCTCTTTTCACTCAGGGTTGCTTTGGCTATTCGGGGTCTTTTGTTTTTCCAAATGAAATTGAGGATTTTTTTTTCCAGGCCTGTGAAGAAACTCTTGGGGATTCTGATTGGGATCGCATTAAATCTGTACACTAGTTTGGGTAGGATGGACATTTTTACTATATTTATTTTCCCAATCCATGAGCATGGGAGGTTTGTCCATCTTCTGATGTCTTCCTCAATTTCCTTTTTCAGGGGTTTAAAATTTTTGTTGTAGAGATCCTTGGTGTCTTTGGTTAGGTTTGTTCCTAGGTATTTTATTGTTTTTGAGGCTATTGTGAGTGGGAAGGTCTCCTTGTAGTCCTTCTTCAGTTGCTTGTTGTTGGTGTAAAGAAAGGCTACTGATTTTTCTAGATTTATTTTGTATCCTGCCACTTTACCAAAGCTCTTAATCATTTCTAGGAGTTTTCTGGTGGAGTTCTTAGCATCCCTTAGGTAGACAATCATATCATCAGCAAAAAGGGATAGCTTGATTTCCTCTTTTCCAATTAGAACTCCTTTAATTTCCTTTTCTTGCCTTATTGCCCTAGCAAGGGTTTCCAGCACTATATTGAAGAGGAGTGGTGACAGGGGGCAGCCTTGCCGAGTTCCTACCTTTAAGGGGAATGCTTCTGTCATTTCCCCATTTAGGATGATATTGGCTGTGGGTTTCCTGTATATGGCTTTGATTACATTGAGGAATGATCCCTCCAGACCAATTCCCTCCAGGACTTTAAACATGAAAGGGTGCTGGATTTTGTCAAAGGCTTTCTCCGCATCAATTGAGATGATGGTGTGGTTTTTGTCCTTCAGTCCATTGATATGTTTGATGATGTTTATTGATTTTCGTATGTTGAACCATCCCTGCATCTCTGGTATGAATCCAACTTGGTCATGGTGGATGATTTTCTTGATGTGAGTCTGTATGCGATTTGCCAGAATCCTGTTTAGAATTTTGGCATCTGTGTTCATTAGGGAGATGGGTCTATAGTTCTCCTTTTTGGTTGTATCTTTCCCTGGTTTTGGTAGTAGCGTAATGCTGGCTTCATAGAAGGAATTTGGGAGAAGTCCCTCCATTTGTATCCTTCTAAACAATTTAAGTAGTAATGGTTGTAAGTCTTTACGAAATATTTTATAGAATTCTGCCGTGAATCCATCCGGGCCTGGGCATTTTTTGGTTGGGAGGCTACTTATTACATCTTCGATTTCTTCCTGTACTATTGGTCTGTTTAGGCTGTCGATCTCTTCTTGGTTGAGCTTTGGTGATTCCCAGGATTTCAGATATTCATCCATTTCTTCTAGGTTTTCAAACTTAGTAGAATATAAGTTTTTGAAGTAGTCCCGTATGATTGTCTGGATCTTTTCATTGTCTGTTGTGATATTTCCCCTTTCATCACAGATTCTATTGATTTGGAGTTGTTCCCTCTTTCTTTTGGTTAACTGGGCTAGAGGTCTGTCTATCTTGTTTATTCTCTCAAAGAACCAACTTTTGGATTCATTGATTTTTTGTATGGTTTTCTTTGTTTCTATTTCATTGATCTCTGCTCTGATTTTTGTTATTTCTTCTTGTCTGCTCCGTTTAGGGTTCATTTGTTGTTGTCTCTCAAGTATTTTTAGCTGCAGTGTTAGATCATTCACTTGTGCTCTTTCTGTTTTTTTAATGTGGGCACTTAGAGCTATAAACTTCCCTCTTAGGATTGCTTTAAGAGTGTCCCATAGATTTTGCTGTGTTGTTTTATCATTGTCATTCAGTTCCAGGAATGTTTTTATTTCTTTTTTTATTTCTTCCTTGACCCACTCATTATTCAGGAGAGTGTTGTTTAGTCTCCATGTGTTCCTGTAGGTTGTAGGGTTTATTCTGGTGTTGATATTGAGTTTTATTGCACTGTGGTCTGATAGAATGCATGAGATTATTTCAATCTTTTTATATTTGTTGAGTTTTTCCCTGTGTCCCAGTATATGGTCTATTTTGGAGAATGTTCCATGAGGTGCTGAGTAGAAAGTGTATTCTCTGGTGTTTGGGTGAAATATTCGGTAGATGTCTGTGAGGTCCATTTGGTGTATTGTGTCATTTAGTTCAGATGTCTCTCTGTTTATCCTTTGTCCTGTTGATCTGTCTAGAGGACTTAATGGGGTATTGAAGTCCCCTAGTATTAGTGTGCTGGGGTTAATCTGTGCCTTGAGATCCTGAAGAATTGTCTTTATAAAGTTTGGTGCACTGATGTTTGGTGCATATATATTTATGATTGTGAAATCTTCATCGTCAATTGTTCCTTTAATAAAGATGTAATGGCCCTCTTTGTCTCTTTTGATTTCTTTTGCTTTGAAGTCTATTTTGTCTGATATTAGAATAGCCACACCCGCTTTCTTTTTGGTACCATTTGCTTGGAATATTTTCTTCCATCCCTTCACCTTAAGTTGGTGCCTATCCTTGAAATTGAGATGGGTTTCTTGTAGACAGCATATAGATGGGTTTTGTTTCCTAATCCATTCTCCCAGTCTATGCCTTTTGATTGGGGAGTTTAGTTCATTAATATTTAAGGTAATAATTGAGAGAGGTGTGTTGCTTCCTTTCCCCTTATCATCCTGCACCTTTCCCATGTTGTCCCTTTATCATGTCCCTGGCATGTGGGTTTCCCTTTTGTGATTCAAATCACAAATGTCTTTTCACTATGTTAGTGGCTGGCTTTGCTTGCCTCCTTCCAATGCTTTTTATGGAGTTTTGACTTGTCTAGGTTTCAGGCTTTCAATTTTGTTTATATATTGGATATTGGAAGTCTAAGTCACTCTTCCCTTCCTGTTCTGAAGGTTCTCCAAAGGGGATATGCCTGACTTAGCTTGCACCCCGGTACCTGTCTGGAGCGATTTCCGGACTCCTGTGCTTCAGGAGCCAGCCCACACAAAGACACAAAGGCACCAAACCAAACCCACCAAGCACAGGCTGCAAAGGTGAAGGGTAGCTCCACCCAGACAGCCACCCCCTGTGGGGTTTAGAGTTTAGACCCTTTTCCAGCAACCCAGGAGTCAATCTACCCTAAAATCTAACGGTCTGGAGTGACTTCTGGGCTCCTGTGCTTCAGGAGCCTGCCTGCACAAAGACAAAAAGGCACCAAACCAAACCAACCCAGCACCCCAGCACTGGCTGCAAAGGCAAAGGGCCCAAAATATATTTTTTAGTAAATGGTAAATTGTGTGTATGCCCATTCTTCCCCAGAATGTTGTTGTTTTTTAATTTTTATTGAGCACATTTCATACATTTTTTAGTATTATTTACATTTTTAATTTATTTTTTAATAATAAGTAATAAGTAATGAATACAAGCATCCTTCATGTAAAACCAATTTGCAAGTAGCTATGCCCAAACTTATAAAGCCCGAGGCCCCCATTGTCCGGCTGGAGGAGCTTATATGTACTGTCATGTTGATCAAATAAGAGTCTAGTCTATATTTCTGTAGTTTTGTAATTCACCCCAATCACAGCCCTTACATTCTACCACACCCCCTTTTCTGTGGATTGTTCCCTAGGCTTTAGAAAAGGGACACAAGTGGGCAAGAAGCAAAGCAGTCTACTTTCTCTGGAGATGTCCTTTTTGGACTCTGATCAGTTCAGGCTGTTTCTTTTCATGGGTTGGCAGTTTATCCGGGAATAACCTTTTATTTTTTTTTTCTTTTTTTTTTTTTTTTTTTTTTTTTTTTTTTGGTCTTTTTTCTTGAGACAGGGTCCCTTGTAGCTTCTGGCTGTCCTGGAACTCACTCTGTAGACCAGGCTGGCTCGATCTACGAGGATCCACTGCTTCTTCCCCCAAGTGCTAGGATTGATTAAAGGCGTGCACCACCACGCCCAGCATTTATTTATTTCTGTATGTGTATCAATGTACTGTCTGCATGCAAGTCTGTGCACCCATGTCGTGCAATGCCGCGGAGGTCAGAAGAGGGTTTTGGATTCCCCTGGAACTGGAGTTCTCCTGGAATTGGAGTTTCAGACGGTTCTCAGCCGCCATGTGGGTGGTGGAGATCGAACCCGGGACCTCTGTAAGAGTGGTCGGCGCTCTTAACCGCTAGGCCATCTCTCCAGCCCCATGGGAATAACCTTTTACTCCTACTGATGAAACACAAGCAATTAGATATATAGGCATTTAAACAGTACTAATTATTATGGTAGGTTACTTCAGTATAGACAAAGATGTTTGGATGGTAGGCTAATCCATGGATTATAGCTTTACTGTAAAAGCTGACAAGGTCTTACTGTGGCTTATAATATCTCCTAACCACTAGAGAACTTAAGCTTGTGGCATCATCCCTGAATTATTCCTCCAAGGAGAGAGCTAACAGCCAATTAGATTTGGGATATACAGATATTTGGCTGCCACTGCTGCACAGTGTTTCCAGGCAGGTGAGGTGTAGCTGATGCTGATGGAGGAGTTTTGCTTGACTCAAGGAGACCGATATTTGCTTTATTGATTTAGTGGCCTTTGGTAACACTCTCTGGCATTCCAGAGGCCAACTGTACACTTGTAAGTGTGGTCTCAATATATCTTTCCCATGCTTACACAGTCTTTGACAGCAGGGCCTACCACCTCTCTTCTTGCAGGTATCCCAGTTTGCTGGCAAAAAGCCTTTATCTTTTAGGGGGGCTTGGATCCCCTAGCCAACATCTTCTTGGCAGAATAATCCATTTCTGATAACAGAGCTCTCCTGTGTAATATATATTGCTTAATTACCCAGCTTATATAGACTTTAGTATTATATTTGGCTCTAAATAGAGAATTATCTTTTCACAGTTCCTATGACTATCGGTCAATTAAAGAAGGCTGCTATATCGCTTTTATAAGAGATTACCTCTATAACAGTCAGCTTTAATTTACAGTTAGGGAATGAATTTATTACCATCATGTTTTTCTTTGTTCTATGAAAAGGAGGTAAGGAAGTCTCTCATATTAAAACTTTGCAGCACCTGAAAGGTAAAGTTCATTAGGACACATTATAAATAGTTGTTACAATTAGGATCCACAGAGATGTTTGATACCTGTAGCAGTCTGAGGCTTTTCTTCCTTTTAATGTTTAGCTGAGCCAACTTTTCTGCATTAAATTAACCCAAGCTGTTTATCATTGACTTTTTGTTGTTAATTTGAGATGCCAACTTAATTCCTTTAGTTAAATTATCCTACAGGTAGAAGAAAATGTTACAAGTTGATACTGTACAACACAAACTTTGTAGAGAATATTTGTATCCATTAACCCCAAAGTTGTTATACATATTATAAGCAAAGCAGATGTGGACTACAATTTATATTTCTAATTAGTTTAAATGTATTAATTTTTTATTAAAACCTTTTTTTTCTATTTTTTTAATTTTATTTATTTCTGTATGTGTATGAATGTACTGTCTGCATGCAGGTTTGTGCACCCATGTCGTGCAATGCCGCGGAGGTCAGAAGAGGGTGTCAGATTCCCCTGGAACTGGAGTTCTCCTGGAATTGGAGTTTCAGACTGTTTTCAGCCGCCATGTGGGTGCTGGGGATCGAACCCAGGTCCTCTGTAAGAGCAGTCAGCACTCTTAACCGCTAGGACATCTCTCCAGCCCC
>VZQC01005585.1:273551-299580 GCA_009823505.1 Rhizomys pruinosus
TTTTTTTTTTTTTTTTAAGTGGGAGTGATAATTATTATTCATATAATCTGTTCAGCTCATCTGACAAACATTTGAAATATCCATTCTTTTTAAAAAAAAATTAAAATAGATTTCAAATATACACTTTATACTTGGAGGCCATTAGGAACACAGACCAGCTTATAGAATTAGACAGTGGAATGCAGTTATAAATGGTTTTCTAGGTTCTTTAGTTCTTTTTTTCCCACATAAATTTATTTATTTCCTGTGTTTTCCTTACTATTTCCATTTCCTTTTGGAGCTTCTCAAACTTTTCTTGTAGCTCATTGGTTTCCTTTGTCATTTCAGCATGGGATCTTTTCAGTGTTTCCACTTCCTTATGGAGTTTGTCATTTTGTCCCTCTAGCTCTTTCCGGAATCTGTCATTTTCTCCTTTTAGTTCTTTCCGAGGTTTGTCCTTGTCTTCTTTTAGGTACTTTCTGAGTTTTTCATTCTCTCCCTTAGTTTTATGATTTCTTTGAATATATCTGTGATTGTTATTTTGGGATCTGTGTCCTGGGTTACCTCTATGGAGATCCCATTGTAGGAGCCCTCTACTGGCTCTGTAGAGTTTGGTGTGGAGTTGTTCTGTGCTTTTCTCATATTGTTCTTTCATTGGGCTCTTGGCATGTGGTTAGCTTTTTGCTTGTATTCTGATGTGAATTTTGTATGCCTCTTCAGTTTGTTGAAGGATTGCTTTCCTTGATCCCTTCGGGTGTCTTTGTTATATTCTCCTTATGAATAGAGTGTTGACTTGTCTATGTTTTAGGCTATCAATTTTGTTTATATATTGAAGGTATAGTTTACTTTCCCTTTCTGTTCTGCAGGAGCTGGGTGGGTAGCAACCTGGGTGACACCTTTTGAACACCCTCTGCTGTCAGCCACTCTCTCCTGAATTCCAGTTGGGGGTTCCAATTGGCAGCTGGGAGGGGTGGTGTTTGGGTTGTTGTTTGTTTGGGTTGCTGGCTTAGCCTGTGAGCTGGTACCCTCCATGTTCAAGCCTCAGGTTCTAGCTCCCAAGGCCTTCTGGGATACCTTTCCCGGTCTACTCAGACTCTGCCTAAATATTTATTTTTATAATGTGTATTTTACTAAACTTTTGTGCATTTCCTGTGGTACAGCTTAATCTCATGTAGACCACTGGCCCTACCTGTCTCCCCCATAGCCAGCCCATAGCCCATGGGATTCATGCATTGTGTTATATTGCCATTTTATTGTAATTATTAATATTATGATGTTACTATTATTGTTGTTTTCATTAAATTAACACGATTTAAAACATTTTTATTTGTTTCTTATTTATCTCTTATGGGTTTTACTCTTCCTGTTTACTTCAGGATTAATTGGCTATTTCTAGAATTTTACTTTCATGTAGTCACTGGATTTTTAGTAATATATTTTTCATGTTTACCATTTAATCTAGTGATTTCACTGTACACAGTTAATCTGTCATCTCCTGTGTAGTGTTGCTTTGTCAGTTTTACATAAATATTGTTTGCTTTTTGTTGTTGTTTTTTGTTGTTTCTTTTCTTTTTTTTTTAAGTGTCCTTTTTTTCTTTTATATTAATTTTATTTATTTCTGTATGTGTGAATGTACCATCTGCATGTAAGTTGTGCACCCGTGTCGTGCAATGCCGTGGAGGTCCGAAAGAGGGCGTCAGATTCCCCCGGAAACTGGAGTTCTCCTGGAATTGGAGTTTCAGACGGTTCTCGGCCGCCACTGTGTGTGCTGGGGATCGAACCGGTCTCCTCTGCAAGAGCTTGGGTCGGCACTCTTAACCACTAGGCCATCTCTCCAGCCACTGTTGTTGTTCTTTTCAAGAAGGGTCTCCTTGTAGCCCCAGCTGTCCTGGGCTTGAACTCACAAAGATCCACCTACCTCTGCCTCCTGAGTGCTAGGATTAAAGGTAAGCGCCACCACGCCCGGCAAATATTATGTTTTCTATTAAATCAAGAATGACTCAATATTTTCAGTATAGTTACATCGATTGATAGAATACATTTTTCAATAGAATGCAAACATATGGCTTTCAGATATCCTCTTAATTTCTTGCAGCTACTGCAACAAATAATAATAGTTATTTTCTCATAATTCCGAGTGCTAAAAATCTGAAACATTGGTGTTAACAGAGCCAAGTTCTCTTTGACGGCAGCAGTGTCACATCCTTTCTCTCCTTCCAGTGATTGGTGGTAATCCTTGCCTTTCAGATCCATCTTTTCATTGGTGTGGTGGCGCACGCCTTTAATCCCAGCACTCAGGAGGCAGAGGCAGGTGGAGCTCTGTGAGTTCAAGGCCAGCCTGGTCTACAGGGCTAGTTTCAGACCAGCTGGGGCTACAGGGAGTCTCTGTCTCAAAAACACCAAAAAAAAAAATACAGATCCATCTCTCCAGCCTTATATGCTGTCTTTCCTCTGTGCATCTCTTCCACTGTGTGTCCATATGTCCATACATCATTTTCTTTTCTTTTTTTTTTACTTTTAATTTATTTTTTTGTTTTTTTTTTTTTAACATTTTTATTGAGTTATGTTGTTTAAACATCGTTCTCAGTCCAATCCTAGACTCTTCTTGTTCTCCGTGCCCCCGACCCTGCCTGGGTTCATACACCCTTATCCCTGCCCTGTATCTTTTCTGATTCTTTTCAAAAGTTTTTTCAAAGCCGAGGATTATTTTTTTGAGGAAACTTTGTTGTTTCAGTCAGGTTCCTGTCCCTGTTCTTCTGCTGTGTTCCCATCCAACGTACCACTCAACAATGCATATATATACATATATATTATACATAATATATATATTGTAATTGTATATATATTATAATATATACATATATATATATTATATGTAACACCTATACTAAACATTATATCATCTCTACACAACCTGTTTGTTATTTCCATATATATTTCAGGGATTCACATTTTTCCTTTTTAAATGTATATTACTCTTAAATATGCCTACATATCCTCCACCCATATACCAAGAGGCCAAAGTATAAAAAATAAGTGGTGGGTTAATTCTGAGCCTGTTAAGGGATTCACTTATAAAGAGCACAAGCTGCTTTCAGAGAAGGGTATATTGTTTGCCTACAATTTGGGGCTTGGTGCTAGCATCCACAAATGAGGGATACCATTCATCGTTTGCTTTTCTGGGACTGTGTTAATTCACTTAGCATAATATCCTCTCGTTCCATCCATCCTTATGATTTTCTTTTCTTATAAGAACATGAGTCATATTAGATTACAACATGCACTAATCCAGTGTGAACTCATCTTAAATTATGTTTCCAGCAAAGGTCTTATTTCCAGATAAATCACATTTTGAAGTTAATAGGGATCGTGACTTTTGTAGAGAAACCATAAGCACTAACTTACACATACACACATACATAAAGGAAATTAAGATAAATTACATTTGTATGTCCTCCTGTTCTTCATTATTTTTGAAAGTTGGATATTTATTTCCTTTTTAAAATATTTTTATTGATTCAAAGATGTCATACAATGCATTTTTATGATATTAAGACCCACTCTTGACCCTCCATTCTCACCTTAATAGTACACTCCAACTTCATGACTCTATATTATTTTTTTAATTTTATTTAAATTTTTATTATTTATTTATTTATTTATTTATTTATTTTTTATTTATTTATGTGTCTGAATGTACTGTCTGCATGTAAGGTCTGTGCACCCGTATCGTGCAATGCCGCAGAGTCAGAAGGGGTGTCGGATTCCTCTGGACTGGAGTTCTCCTGGAATTGGAGTGACAGACGGTTCTAAGCCGCCATGTGGGTCGAACCCGGGTCCTCTGCAAGAGCAGTCGGCACTCTTTTAACGCGCAGGCCAACTCTCCAGCCCATTAACCCAATTTTATTATTTTTATGTGTATGGTGTCTGTCTGCATGTAGGTTTGTGCACCGTGTAGTTCAATGCACGGGAGGTCAGAAGAGGGTGTCTGTTCCCTGGAACTGGAGTTAGAGGACGGTTCTCAACTGCCATGGGGTGCGGGGGATTGAACCCGGGTCCTCTGTTAAGAGCCGTTGGCGCTCTTAACCCCTAGGCCATCCATCTCTCCAGCCCAAGACTTCTATATTTTTTTCTTTTTTTTCCTTTGAGTCTAATCTGTGTTTCCAAAATGCTCTTGGGAGGGGGTCTTTCCCTCGGATTCTGGCCAACCCAAACTTTAGTCATCACACAGTAAGGAAAATTGACTCTTCCTTTTTCAGCAGCTATTGATTCCAAATGGATCCTCAGCTAGGGCTAAGGTTTCTTCTCTACTTCTCCCATCCATGCTGGGTTTTTTGTCTTAGTTGCTTTGCCACAGGTCTTCTGCATGTTATCACAAGGTCTCTCTCTCTGCTTTCTTCCACAGCCAGTCTTATCAAGGCATCTTTTAATATGGCCATCTAACCACTCCCATTCATTCATAATCATATTGAAATCTACCTTTGGGCTGGTAGTTGGCTCAGGGTTATGTTAAAACACTGACTGCTCTTGCAGGGACCCACGGTTTCATCCCCAGCACCCACATGGTGGCTGATAACACCTCTGTAACTCCAGTTCCAGGGCCCAATGCTTTTTTGGGACCTCTGCAGCAGTTTCATTACATGGGCACACTTATAGCACCAGGTAATACACTAAACACATAAAAAAACAAAAAATAAAATATTGAAATATCTTTCTTAGCTACATGATTAAGTTTGAAGTAATAATTTATGATTGACATTTACTTTTCTTTGTCATTAAATGAAATGCCATTATTCTTCCAAATTTAAGAAAAAAAAGTTTGTTTATGTTTGGTCTTTTTAATGTTTTTCACATTTTAAGAATTCTCTAACTTGCATTATTTAAATAAAAATGTTCACATTAAGGAAACTAATTAGCCTGAGATAACTTGACTTATTTTGGAGGCTCTAAGAGGTTAAATGATATAATAAGTTTAGAAATGAATAATTTACTTTATGTGATTTAGTAATAATTTCTCAGATAGATATATTCTCAATTTTACCTTTGATATGTGGAAAAATTAAATATTTAAATATTACTCTAACAAACTATATTGCCTATAAATACATAATTTCTGAAAAGTTTATATTTTATTTTCACATATTACCTTAACGTTTTAGAATGTATATCTGAACATGAGGCACAAAGTCTTTACAAGTGCTGCATTTTCAGGGTTCACATGATACTAAAGAAGATATACTAGGGGAAATCTGTGCTAAATGAAGCAAAAATAGTTTTTTTGTTTTTGTTTTGGGTGGGTGTGTTGATTTGTTTTTCTGTTTTTTTTTGGTTTTGTTTGGTTGTTTGTGTGGGTTTGGTCTGGGTTGTTGTTGTTGTTTGTTTTGTTTGTTTTTTTTGTTTTGTTGGGTTGGTTGTTGTTTTGTTTTTTGTTTTTTTGGTTTTTTTGGTGTTGGTTGTGTTTTGTGTGTGTTTGGGTTTTTGTTTTTTTTTTTTTTTTTTTTTTTTTTTTTTTGTTGGTTTTTGTTTTTGGTGGTGCGGTGTTTGTTTGTCTTTTTGGGTGTTGTTTTGTTGTTTTTGTTTTTTTGTTCGTTTTTTTGTGTGTATTTTGTGTTTTTTTGGTTTTGGGGTTGTTTTTTGGTTTGTTTTTTTTTTGTTTTGGTTTGTTTTTTTTTTGTTTTGGTTTGTTGTTTTGGTTGGTTTTGTGTTTGTGTTGTTTTTTGGTTTTTGTGGGTTTTTGTTTTTTGTGTTTTGTTTTTTTTTTTGGTGTTTGGTTGTGTTGGTTGGGGTTTGTTTTTTTTGTTTTGTTTTTGTGGGTGGTTTGGTGTTTTTTTTGTTGGGGGTTTTTGGGTGGTTTGGGTTTTTTTTTTTGTGGGGGGTGTTTTGGTTTCTTTGTTTTTTTTTTGTGGGTTTGTTTTTTTTTTTTTTTGTTTTGTTTTTGAGACAGAGTCTCCCTGTTGCACCGCTGTCCTGGAACTCACTCTGTTAGGGTACCCCAGGCTGGGCCTTTGAACTCAAAGAATCAAGTGCCTCTGCCTCCCAAGTGCTAGGTTATTAAAGGCCTGCACCACCACACTGGCTGGCAAAATATAGTTTAATGATGCTAAAGAGGGCTGGTGCAAAGAGGCTTGTAATTATACTTGAAAAAATTTTTTATGGTTGAGTTTTGTCCACACAACCGGAATTCTGATATGAAGGTGTAGAATAGTACTGACCTTGTAAATAGACAAAAAGTTCACTTTATTCAATTACTTTCATCTGCCTTGTCCTTGCCTTGGCCCATGAACTTAATGCTCTCATGCAAACTTACTGATGGTCATTTTTCCTGCAATGACTTCCTTGGTATTATGTACTCTCTGGATTTCTTGCTGCCATAAGTGATATATGGTTATTATTCTCATATCTTGACAAACTTTGGTCATTAATACATATTGACTGAAATGATACTAAACATATGATACAACTCATTTTCTAACTTTGTCTTTATTTAAATCATGGAAACCAGTTAGAATAGTTACAATTTAGCAAGTTATTAATACCAGGTATGGAGACAGATTACGAGAAAAAGATAAGAAAAAGAAAAACAAGTATCCATGTGGTTACTTGAACTGTATGCATGTGGATATGAGCAAATGTTTCATCTCTCTAACCCTGGCTAACATTGACACAGGCATACATTATGTGCAAGAGGAAGAAAATGGTAAAAGAAGAGTGTTAAAAATGGAAATAAATTCAAAAGACCCAAAACCAAATGCAGAAAAAATATTTCCTATGTAACACTACAACACATTAAAAAAATCACAAGGATTGTGAAAGATGTTATCAGATTAGTAATCATTCATGAGAAAACTTTACTGGGATGAGCATGATGGTGTTGGTCTTGAGGTGAGATCTTAACTACAAAAATTAAGCCCTAAATTACCAAATTAATTTTAGACCTAAAATAAATCTTAATCATTTAATTAGTTAAATTTCACTTCATTTGGAAAAACGATGGAAAAAAAGTCGAAAAGAAAATACGATGAAACAGGATGAAGCAAGGGAATAGATCAAATAAAGATAAATTAAATTATAGGGGCCAAGTGATACTAAAAAAGATAGGAACTCATTCAACGAGAAGCAATCAGATCAAAAGAATCACAGAATTCACCAAAACTTGCGGTTATGAACATATATGGAACGACAAACAGAATATTTCAAATGTGTACAAGGATGAACTCTCTACTGTGATTTAAATGATGAGACATTTGAAAGAACAAAATGATAAAGAGACCAGATTGGATCTTATGCCAAACTAGGTTCAGGTATATTAAGGACTCCAAAATAAATTAAATAATTAATTCAGAAAAAATATTTAAATATATATTAACATATTTTAAATGTTATTTTACTGAATTTTTGTTGTATTTTGTACACATAGGTCTAAATAGTTAGGCCACCTCCCTTTATCATCAGCCCCCACAATAAACCACCAGGATCTATATTAGTAAGACTATCCAGTCAAATTGTGTTCTCAGATGTCCCTTTAATGTGTGAGTTCATCCACTGGACTCTGGTTCAGCCAGTCTAAGCTTCATTCCCTCACCTTCTTGAGCTCAGCTGCCAATAACACCTCAGCAGAGGTTGGGGCCTCTACCCACTTCCCCTATTCTCTGCTGGTTTTGTCTGATGGGGGCGGTTTGTTGGGTCTTGTGCCTCTGTCAGGGTCTTTTGCATGCTGTTACCATTACTATAAGTTCATCGACAAAGATTCCAGGAGATTTTGAAGAGTCTGTTTCCCTGTGGTCATGCAACACCCCTCCTGATATACCTGGAGCATGAAAAAGTTTTTCTAAGGATGCTACGAGACATTTAAAAATGATAATCAAGAAATGACCCAAGTTTTTTTTTTATTAATTTTATTTATTTCTGTTGTGTATATAATTCTGTCTGCATGCAAGTTTGATGCAACCCGTGTACGTTGCAATGCGCGCGAGGTTCAGAAGAGGGTGTCAGATTCCCCTGGAACTGGGTTCTCCTGGAATTGGAGGTTCAGACGGCTTCTCGGCCGCCATGTGGTGCTGGGGACGAACCGGGGTCCTTGAAGGTAGTCAGCGCTCCTAATGCTACGGCCATCTCTCCAGCCCTCAAGTTTTAGTTATAGAAAAATAATTGGCTAAGAATAGAGCACTGGTGTAATGCACTTGTCTGGTGTGTAAGAAGCACTGGGTTCAGTCCCCAGTACTGCCAAAAGAAAATCTCTAAAAACCCTACAATCATTTTAGTTAGGCATGATGACACATGCCTATTAATTCCAGCTCTTGGGAGGTGGTAATGGAAGGCTCAGGAATTTGACATCATCCCCAGACCCATGTGGATTCAACTCCAGCCGGGACTGAGACAATAGAAAAGTATCACACCAATCATAAAGTTTGCCAATAACCTATATTAATAACTAAAAGCAAAATACATGGATAAAAAGTTGAAGAAATCTGGGTATGCTGACAAAAACTTTTAACCCTAGCACTTGGGAGGCAGAGGCAGGTGGATCTCTGTGAGTTTAAGGCCAGCCTGGTCTACATGGGGAGTCATCAGCTAGCTAGGGCTAGAGGAAGACCCTGTCTCAAATAGACCAAAGGAAGGAAGGAGAAAGGAAGGAAGGAGGGAGGGAAGGAAGGAAGGAAGGGAGGGAAAGAGGGAGGGAAGGAGGGAGGGAGGAAGGGGAGGGAAGCAGGAAAGGAAGGAAGATTACCAAGTGACTAATAAGAAAATACATGTTTAAGTGATAATATCTAGTGTTCACAAGAAAATAGAAAAAATACATATTTGAATGTCACATGGATGACAGTAAAAACAGTAAGAGAAACCTTGAAGGGCAGTTTGGAAGCATACATTATCAAACTGTTATTAGTGTTTAAACTTGGTATTCCAGAATTTGCTCTTTTTTTTTTTATTTCATATGTGTATTGAAGTTACTGTCTGCATTGTACGGTTTGTGCACCCGTGTCGTCAAGCCGTGGGAGGTCAGAAGAGGGTGTAGATTCCTCTGGATACTGGAGGAGTTCTCACTGGATTTGGATTCCCCAGACCGGTTCTCAGCCTCCATTGTGGGTGCTGGGGATCGAACCGGGTCCTGCAAGAGCAGTGCGGTGCTCTAACTCGCTAGGCCATCTCTCAGCCCAGGCTAATTCTGCTTCTTAAAAGTAACAAATATACAGAAAGCTACAAATTAACACAAACTATATTATACAAGTATTGTAACATTGTATGATGACATATATGAATTTACAGAAATTGCATGGAGCTCTTCTTATGGAAAATGAAAGTAATAATTAATATCATATGTAGGAAAAAGGCAGTTTTAGAAAACTGGATTTTTTTTGTTGTTAATACTGTTTGAAATAGTGACATATTTTAGAAATGTAGAAGTATAAAAATAGATCCTTGTGTAAAAGCAGAGCTGGAGTCAAGTGGTGGTTGACAAATTCCCAGCCAACTTGGAAGGCAGAGCGCGGCAGATCTTTGTAAGAAGGGTGCCGCCTGGTCTTACACAGCCAGTTCCAGGGACCTGTTGGTGCTGTAGAGAGATCCTTGTCTTCAGAAAAACAAACAAACAAACAACAGCCAAAAAACAAACAAAGATGGCCTTGTAAGTAAAATGGTAATTTAATTTTCTTCTAACATTTTTCTTTTATTGCAATATTTTATCTTTTAAAATCAAGACAGCAAAGTTAGAAGTTTCTGGAAGGAAAAAGAAAGATTACTAGTCTATGTACTGTGAGTTTAAAGTCTGGTTTCCTTTAACTGTATACGTAAAATAACCCCTCCCCCAAAAAAAAAGACCTCTAGTGTCAAACACTATGCAGGTTTCTTCCCTAATTGTTACACAAAATGTACACTTTAATTTAAACTTGAATGATCTATTAAGTATACAAGTTTAAACTTTCAAAATTCCACTAAGGGTCAGCTGTTTCTATCTAACCTATCACCTGATTCTTACTTAAGATAATTTCATATCTATAGCCATCCATGAATACTCAGAGCACCTGGTAAGCTACAGCAAGGGAAAATTCACTAGTTACTATTTCCTCTTCTTCGCGTTGGTAACCAATATTTGGGAGCATTTGAAACAATTCTCATGTGATTTTTCTATGGAATACTGACAATTTTCTCCAAATTTCCTGCAGTTCTAGTAGTTGGTGTTTTCTTCCTGGTCCCTGGAATCAAATTATCCTGGAAAAAATTAGAGAGAGCTTGATAAGAGCTATAAGTTATTTTGTATTAATTTTAAATGTCATATTTTAAACAAAGTAGGAATATGTGTCAGCTAACTTTAATTCCCATTTGAAAATATGCTGATTACAAAAATGTTCCACAGAGGACAGTACTATAAAACTCACCTTGCCTGGTACATTCTGTCACAAAGATGAAAATGCTCTAAGTTATAGAAATGTAAGAATAATATTTCCTAGGGAATATTAGAGAAACACTGCTGATGAAATTGGAAGCATTCCTTTTGACATCTTTTAATTTTAGCTGGCCTTTTTAGAAGAGAGAAAGATTATTTCAAGTAGTTTCATCTTAAACCAAGATGGCAACCACATAACAGTAATTGTTTAGTGAGTTTTAAAGACCCCTCATATTTTATACTTTTATCTTTTATGAAAGTTGGACAATTTTTCTCTAGAATTTCCTTCGTTATTAATTCATTATATAATTTCCAGCTGCATCTCTAAATGTCCTTTGAGTCAGGAGCTGTATTAGGACTGGTTTATCAGATTTTTGCCTGCAGGTAATGATGCTTCAGGGATACAGTTCTTTCAAAAAAAAAAAAAAAAAACAACAAAGTCCACATTCCCTTCTTTATCTAGTAGTGGCTATAGATGTTTGGATCTATAGATAATTCATCAGTAGTAGAAAAATTAGTTACAAACAGAAATGTGACTCCATTTACCACTTGTTTATTCAGATTTACACTCATGTAAGCAAATTGAATGTAATTGGGCTGCTTCTCTTTCTTTACCACATTACAAAACACTAAGTAGTTTCTATAACATTATCCAATTTCTACTATACAGATATAACCTCCCAGTTAACCATGCTTTTTGTTGCATGACTTCAAATTTTCTCCCAATAAAGATAAAAATGACCTCTCCCACCTCTTGGCTTTGAGTGTAAACAGCATAATTTTGGGCCAATTTTTTAAATTTGTCATAAAAATTAACACAACAACAGTTACCTAACATGTCCACATTTGGGTTTGCTTTATTAGACTGTGGGCCATTATCATGAGAAAAATCTGCCCTAAGACATTTGCTAATCCAAAAAGGCTGAGAAAATGGAAAATCCCTTAAGCCAGTTTGCAAGTTGAGGCCTACACAGGAAAGTACAGCCCAGTTGAACCACAGAGAAAAACAAGGAAACAAGAAATAATTATTGTTTAAATCCTAATATCAGTGAAGTTTTATAAAATATTTTTCTCAAAATAGCAAATAACTGTTTCAACTGATTAAGTATTTAAACTTAAGCCTAATTTTATATGGTTTAATGCTTTACAAAAATTATTTTCTTAAATTGTATCCCTATTGATTCAAAGGTAAATACTGGGAATAGATTCATACTTCATAATTCATTCTTTTGGGTGCAATCCTCATGGTATCTGGACTCTACCATTCTAAATACTAAAATTTTATTCTCATGTTGTATTCAACATTGAAAGGAAATAGTGGAAAAAAATTTTTTAAAATTAAAGTATAAAAATAAAAAGGGCATTCAAGGGCACAATAGAAAGGAGGCCTACAGGACAAGCCCGCATGCCTTTATCTTCATACCTGGGACTCTCACATGGAGAAAAAAAAAGCATGAATTGTTTGCAGCTGTCATCTGACTACTGTAAGTGTTCCATGTCATGAAGAACAAACAAAATTGAGTATTTTGTAAATTACAAATTAAAACTGCAAAACGACTTAAAATCCAAGGTATTTCTGATTCGTAACCTGCTTAGTTACATATTTTCTTTGAACTCACTGCTTTAAATTCTTGAAAAATATTAAGTGCGCTAGCTTGAGCTGTGTTCTGCACACACGTAAAAAAGTGTTTTCTGACACACTGATACCAAGTGCTGGAGCTGGTTGTGGGAGAAAAAGAGAACCACTATCACTGCTTGGTGGGAATCGTAAGTAAACTTATGTCCAACCCACTATGGGAAGCTATTGGAGAACCCTTGGAAGATGCTTGGAATTAACTTGCACTGTAACACCAGCCATACCACTCCTGGGACATTTGCTACCCATAAGACTCATCTCTTACCCAAGAGTATTTCCATGCACAGCCATGTTGATTGCAGCTCTTCAAATAGCTAGGACTGGCACCAACCCAAATGTCCCTCAACTGAGGAGTGTATAGAGAGAAATGTTGATCTACGTCTACAAATGGAGTTTTGCAAGCAGTAAAGAAGAGGATGACATCATGCATGCTTTGCAGGAAAATGGCCTGGAGCTAGAGGACATCATGCTGATGAAGTAGCCAAGTCCCGGGAAATAATAATGATGCAATGGTTATCCCTCCATCTGTGGATTTTTGGGCTAGCACCACTTACTTAATGGTATGGACAATCGAGCACACTCAATGTGATCTGAAACAACGTGCTCTTATATCGTTGAATCCCTAAAATTAATAAAAATAAAACAATCAGTATAAAAAAGAAATAAAGAGTAGGAGGAAAAAAAATGGGTATTTTCCATGAGCATTGGTAAATAAGCCATTGCAAAACGACACATATCTCCAAAGACTCAGCAGCAGCTTCAGCTTCCCAAATAATAGTCCACATCTCCACAAACACAACCTGGAAATTTGGGGAGCCATAAGGAAAGAAAATGTCCCTCTTTCTGACAATATCTAGGTAGTGGCATCCAAATTAATTGATACATCATTCATTATTATTTCACAATAATGAAGTTGCTTCAATTGAATTATGTTTCCAACTCAAAATATTTTGAGTTTACTTACCATTTCACACACATAATAAACTTTAACTGAGCAAAAAAGTTCTTGGAGAAACCCAAAACGTATAAAATTACAACCAATTATGGTATTAGAAAAAAAAAAAATTAGATAATGGGTGGAGAGAAGATGCCAGGTTGACCTCAGAAGACTGGGTTCAATTCCCATCATCCATATCATGGCTGAAAACCATTTGTAACCAATCCAGTACCTAGGTCCAGGGATGTGATGCCTTCTTTTGACCTTGTGGGCACCAATGACAAGGTGTCACTTACACAAAATGTATGCTGTCCATGTTTCTCATTTCTGTGACAAAATACCTGACTGACACCAACTTGGGCGGCACAGGGTTTTATTCAGTTTACAATCTCCCGGGTCACTGTTCATCACTTAGGGAGCCCCAAGACAGGAAGGAATGAGGGCAGGAAACCTGGAGGCAGGGAGCTTAAAGCACATGGCCAGGTGGCAGAATGCTGTCATGGCTTGCCTTCTGGCCCATGCCCCAGGCCTGACAACTTATCAGTACACAACAACCGACCCAGGTGGTTACCATCCCACAGTTGGCTGGGCCCTCCCCACATTGCTCAACACATCCAAGAACATATCCACGGACATCGGCCACAGGGGGGTCCAGTCCAATGGAAGTCAATTCCCCAATGAGGCTCCCTCAACCCAGGGTGTGTCAAGGTTGACAAGCTAACTACTCCAGCACACATGCCAATAAACTCAATACACATTTAAATTGATAAAATATTTTTGAAAAGGTGTGAAGGACCACATCATGACGTGTGATATGCCTCCTTTAAAAAAAAAGAAAAAAAAATAGTCCCATTACCTAAAGAGTCATTTAATCATTACTTATCATAAATACAAAAGTTGCCTACTGCAAATATCATGGTTTGATAGTCTTTCTTTATTTTATTTATTATGCTTTTTTTTTTTTTATTTTTATTGTTTGGTGTGTTGAATGCAACTGTGCACTGTCATGCACTGCCCCAAGAAGTCCGAAAACACTGTTTCGATCCCCTCGAAACTGGAGACAGGACAGTTGTTAGTCACCCATATAGATTTTGCTGGACATGAACCCAGGTCGTTGCTTATGAACAGCGGGTGTAATCTATCTTTCGCCCCTAGATCACTTAAAAAAATACTTTATTGAAGTTTTATGCGAGTTGTACAATACTAGCCAATAATATTTATATCTCCCTTTCCCCGAGTGGATCCCCCCAACTACCTGTTCCCACCGTATCCATGCATTGTTGTCTACTAAGTTACAGGCACTTGAGTCCACATTTGTGTACCTCAGAGTGTCCATTGGTGTGAGTTCATCCATATGGAGGCATGTTGCAACCTGACTAGAGTCACTCCCTTTAACATCAAATCTCCCTCATCCAGACGTGATCCACTGCTATAGTTCCTCGCCAAAGTGGTGGCAACTCTGCGTCCAATTTTACCCCGTTCTGTGATGTTTGTCTGATTGAGTTTGTTGTGTGTTTGTAACATGCTTGTCCCCATTGCTGTTAGTTCATGTGAGCCACAGTGCCAGAACCTGTAAGAACATATTTGCTTATGGCCGTCACTTCTCCCTGGCTGGTTACTACTCCTTACTGCTCTCTCGTTCTGCAATGGTCCCCCAAAAAACTCTACCTGGTGGGTAAGAGTTTAATATGAGACCTGTTAGAGATCTCATCTTGCATCTTTCTCATTGCATCAAATCCATATTATCTCTTTTGGCTAGTTGTGGTCTTTTGTGTTCATCACGCTGACATTGCATGAAGAAACGTTGCAATTGACGCATATTGAGGAATGATAAATTATTCTCCTATCCTCTTATTCACTATGTTTTATGAGCCTTGGTGTAGAGATTCCAGTGGAGATATGTGATCTTAACATTGGTTATCTCCCACAGACACTTATTCTCTGTCTGTGATAAGTTTTGGAAGTCTGTAAATCTCCTGTTCTTTTTTTTTGTTTTACTGTAAAAGAAGCTTCTTTGATGAGGTGAATATAATGTGTGAAAATTTACTTCGGGAAATATAAGTCTATAGGAAACTATATTAGAATTCTAACTACATTAATTTCCTAGGGTATGAGGAGATTAGGGTTTCGTAAGCATCTATGCCTCCCAGCCATGTTTATTTGGCTGTCTTTAAAGTGTCACACACAGACACCCACCAGGTCCAGGAAGAGGAGGCAGCCACAAAAGCACCTGGGGGAAACGGGGTGAGCCAGCACAGGCAGGATCATCATGACCCTGTGCATTGCCTGTCACTCCTGCCAGCAAGCCACCACATGGCCAGTTGCACGTGAGGGCGTGGATCACTCAGCCAGCTGGACAACCACCAGGACCAAAGGTACTGCAGCCACCTTCCCCAACCCTCTTGAGCTACAGTGAGGTTATCCCATTGAAACAGCTGTTAAGAGTAGCGTCGAAACTCCAAATTCCCAGGGGAGAATCCCAGTTCCGAGGGAATTCCGACACCCTCTTCTTGACCTCCGTGGCATGCACTACACTGGGTGCACAAAAAAAAAAAAAAGAAGAAATAATACCACATACAAAAAAAAAATGCCAGGGTGGTGGCGGCATGCCTTTAAAAAAAAAAACAAAGAATGCCTGAGACCAGAGCAGGTACACACTTACATGGGAACTGACCTAATCATACCCCTGGATTATCATAGAGAACCTCCAGGACCAGAAAGGGAAGAGCTAGCTGAACCTACCCCAATATAACCAAAAGTTGAAAAAAAACATGAAACATAGACATGAACAGCCTTCAAACACCCCAGGAGAAGACAACAAAACCATCTGTAGCAAACCAAAGCAATGCCTTCAATGCAGCAAAGAAACATTTGAGATTTGTCACCAGAATAAAATACCTTAAAACAAACCCACATGCAAAAACACAACAGAAAACTCAACATGGGAAAAGCCATATAAATCTCATTAGATGCTACCAGACCTAAGAAGCTATCTACAATGCGAATCCTCTGAAGGATCGCCAGGACACAGATCTTTAGAGGAACAATTGACAGAATACAAGAGATTCAACATATAAAGAACAAATCAGAGAGAATACATGAGTGGGAATGAAACCTTCAGAAAGGAAACTAGAGGGGGAAACATTGTCAAACTCCAGACAGACAAAATAGAAACACTGAAAGATCCCACTGCTAAAATGCGAAAGGAAACAGACCAGAGGGAACAAGAGACTACAAGAAGAAAATTGACAAGTCTCCAAAAACGTAGTGGGAATACTACGTAATCACAGGAGAAATATAAAGGAATTGAACATCAGCAACAAGAAAGGATGGGAGAAAGCCTCAAAAGCAAGATTGGATTGAAGCAAAAAAATTAGACATATCAACCTAGAAGATAGCAGGAAAAACTAGGAAAGCTCAAGCAACGATTACAAAAAAATAAAAAAAAAAAAAGAAAAGGCGTGGACGATAATCAGGAACTGTGGGACCTTATGAAAAGAGCCAAACCTCCACATCAAAGGGATATAGAGGAGGAGAAGAATTCCAAGAACAAAACAGTATGATCAGATCTTCAACAGAATAACAGAAGCAAAATTTCCCCAAAACTGAAAAAAAGATTTAAACCACTAAACAAAGAAGCACAGTAGAAATTCCGAATAGACAAGATCAGAAAAGACAATTTCCCAAGCCTATCATGTAAAACACTAGGCCCCAAAACGAAGACAAGATCATACTGGAGAACCACAGAGAAAAAAACGATTACATATAAAGAAAAAACCCATAAATTTACAGCTTTGGGACATACCATATCAGTGCAAACAGAATAGAAAGCCCTGAAGACACATGGAACCAAATAATCCCAGTATTATTGACTATAGATGCCAGACCCTGATACCAATACCAGCAAAAAATGCATTATAGTTGGATGAGAGCAGCCACATTCTTCATACACTCACCAGCATGAAAGAATACAATGCAAAAAACAAGCCTCTCCAGAACAATGTTGAAAAAAATTCAAGGGACAGAGGAAAGGAGTGCCTATACCAAGCAGCTAGAGAGAGAAATTAATAACGAATTCATGGGCAAAATACAAACTCTAGACCCAGAATGCAAACAGAGAATAAGGTTGAAAGGAGAGAAAAACACATATTCAATAAAACCCTGATAAGATATCAATCGTCATAAACTCCCAATCAAAAGGACATAGGACTGGAGAATGGTTTATTAAAAACAGAACACCATCTATATTGCTGTCTACAAGACAAACTCATCTCACACTCACAGGACAGGCACCAACTTAAAGTGAACAAGATGAAAAGATATTCCCAAGCACAATTGTTACAAAAAGCAAGCGGACGACTGCATCTAATATCGGACAAAAACAGACCTCATTAATTAAAACCAATTGAAAAGACCAGAAGAGGGCATTATATCTCTCTCAAAGAATGATTAACCATGAAGATGCTCAAAGTCATAATAATATGCACCAAACTCCGTGCCACTAAACTTTATAAACACAGTCCTTCAAGACCTCAAGGCACACCGATTAATCTCAACACACCAATAGTGAGGGACTTCATAATCCCCACTAAGACCTTGGATAGGATCAACTGGACAGCAGAATAAACAGAGAGACATCGCATGAACAATAATTCCTCCAAATGGACCTCACAGACATCTACTGAATATTCCACCCAAAACAAGAGATACACTTTTCTACTCAGTATCCCATGAAATGATCTCCAAAATTGAATACATACTGGGGCATAGAAAACACCTCAACAAAATACAAAAGGATTGAAATAATTTCATGCATTCTATCAGATCACATGTTGAAATGTAAAGATCTAATTCAACACCAGGATAAGCCCTCCACCTACAATGTACAAGGAAACTAAACAACACACTCCTGAATATAATAAGGTCAAGAAAGAAATAAAGAAAAAAATTAAAAGCATTCTGGAACTAAGCGAAAAAGAAAATACAACACAAAAAAAAAAAAAAAAAACCTATGGGATACTTTTTTGTCTTCTTTTTTGAGACAGGGTTCTCCCAGCAGCCCCAGCTGTCCTGGGGAAACCTGACGTTGTAGACAGGCTGGCCTTGGAACTTCAGAGATCCTGCCTTGCCTCTGCCTTAAAAAGCAGTTCTAGGAGGGAAGTTATAGCCCTGGATTGCCACATTAAAAAAAACAAAAACAAACAACAACAACAAAACAAAACAGAAAAGCAAAAATTATCTCTAATACACTGACACCAAAATCTTTTGAGAGACACAGAACCTAAAGGCAAGAAGACAGGGGAAAATATCCCCAAAAATTTAAACACAGCGCCAGAAATCAATGAATATAAAAACAAACACAAAATCACAAAGAATCAATGAATCCAAAAGTTGATCTTTGAAAGAATAAACAACGCTAGACAGACTTCTAGCCCCGTTAACCAAAAAAAAAAAAGAGCAAGTCCAAATCAAAAGAATTCACGATGAAAGGGGAAAATTTATCACATCAGACAATGAAAAGTTCTAGACAATCATATGGGAATCCTTCAAAAAACCTATACTCTAAAAAAAAAAAAAAAAAAAAAAAAAAAAAAAAAAAAGGTGGGGGGGGGGGGTGTGTTGGTGGGGGGGTTTGGGTGGGGTGGTGTGGTGTTGTGTTTGGGGTGGGGGGGGGGTGGTGTGTGGTTTTTTGGGGGTGGTGGGGGGGGGGTGTGGTGGTGGGGTTGGGGGTTGGGTTGGGGTGGTGGGGGGGGGTGTGGGGTGTGTGGTGGGTTGGGTTGGGCCCCCCCCCCCCCCCCCCCCCCCCCCCTAACAAACACACCCCAAACAACCAAAACAAAACCACCACCCTTTCTTACACCATTTTTTTTTTTTTTTGTTTTTTTTTTTTTTTTTTTTTTTTTTTTTTTTTTTTTTTTTTTTTTTTTTTTTTTTTTTTTTTTTTTTTTTTTTTTTTTTTTTTTTTTTTTTTTTTTTTCTTTTTTTGGTTTTTTCATTTTTTTTTTTTTTTTTTTTTTTTTTGTTTTTCCCCTTTTTTTTTTAAAAAAAAAAAAAAAAAAAAAAAAAAAAAAAAAAAAAAAAAAACCAACCCATTCCTTTTTTTTTTTTTTTAAAACACCCCAAATCATTACCCACACCAACACAACAACCCACAACACCAATCAACCTACCCACCACCCCCTCCAAAACAAATTTGAAAACCTAAGCGAAACGGATGAATATCTAAACTGTGAACCCACAAAGCTTAACCAAGAAGAAAGAGAAATTGGAGCATAAACAGACCCCATAATATTTGAGAAAATTGAAAATATAACAAAAAACCTCCCAAGCAAAAAAAGCCTAGGCCCAGGCAGTTTTTCATGGCACCATTCCTGTAAAACATTTAAAGAGGCTTACAACCATTACTACTTGTGGTGATTACTGAGAATGTCCACCACAGTCTTCAAGTATTCAGACCTTTGGTCCCCATTTGGTGGCCTGTTTGAGGGAGTCTTAGAAGGTGTGGCCATGATGGAGGAAATATCTCACTGGGGTGGGCTTACAGAGTTCAACAAGCCTTGCATTCTCCGTTTTACTTTCCTCTCAACTTTCCTGTGCTCATTGGAAGATGTGAACCTCAGCTTTCTGCTCAAGCCCCTGTCACCATACCTCCCGCCACAATGACTTATTTTCCTGGAACTGTCAATTGAAGCTCAAATAAACTTCTTCCTTTTATAATGTTCCGTTGGTCCTGATGGTTTTATCACAGCAACAAAAGGGACTAATACACTACTCCAAACTGTCAGAAGGATACAAGCAGAGGGAAATCTTCCAAAATCCTTCTATGGAGCCAGTATAGCTCTGATAACTAAAAAACCAAGAAAGATATAGCCCAAAAAAAAGAAAAATTAGGCCTATCTCATTTATGAACATAGAAGTATAAATACTCAACAAAATTATTGCAAACTGCATACAGACCCACATCAAAAAAAAAAATCATCCCTTAAGACCAAGTTGGATTCCTACCAGAGATGCAGGGAAGAACAACAAGAGTTCTTCTCCCCAAA
Source organism: Rhizomys pruinosus (assembly GCA_009823505.1). Classification (NCBI taxonomy): domain Eukaryota; kingdom Metazoa; phylum Chordata; class Mammalia; order Rodentia; family Spalacidae; genus Rhizomys; species Rhizomys pruinosus. Next base: position 293,534 of record VZQC01005585.1, read on the forward strand.
ATAATTGCTTTGAAAAAAACTTTGAAAGACTCAGAAAGGGATGCAGGACATCTATGGCAGACTGCAAGAACTTGGGAGGGGTGGGGGGCATTTAGGGGGTAATGAGTCTGGATTGAAATGCGAAGATGATGTATGAAAATGCACAAAACTTCAATACAATATTTTTTTTTTTTTTTTTTTTTTTGGTATTCTTCTCCTTCCTGTATGGCTATAATTCATAATTTTGGTATTTTCATGGCATCCTACATTTCCTTCATATTTCATCCTTGTGATCCAGTTCTTCAACTTTATAATCCTTCTCATATCTGTTTCCATTTATTTTTTCTGCTTTTGAGGCTTTCTCCTGTCATTTGAAATTGAGGGTTTTTTTTTCTTCTTCACTGCAGAAAGTTTTTTTCAATATTTATCTTTTGTGAAATCAGTCAAATTTATCACTATACTCTTTTAATTCTTTGAGCTGTTTGTTTGTCTGTTCTTTAAAATTTGTTGAAATTCTTTGATCTTGTTTCTGATTGTTCTTTTAAATTCTGTATACTGGGTTACCTCTAGGGAGTTCTCATTGTCAAACTCTTCTATAGAACTAGGGTATTTTATAGGGACATACTATTTAGGGTTTCCATATTATTAGTTTTTAAATCATTGTTTTTTTTGCATGTGACTTTCTTATGATTTTGGTTTGAATCTCAAGACTTCCTTTGTTGACATGGCGATTAATTCTGTTTGTATTATTGATATAGCTTGGCTGCTTTTGATTGTATGAAAAGTTAATTGACTAGACTTCAGGTCCCGCTTTTGGATTTTAGTTGTAAGTATCAGGTAAATCCAGCCAGGGTACTCATCCTCTCTCCAGGAGGCAGAAGCTCCCCTGGCTAATTCAGCATACTTCAGTAACCTCAGAAGGGTGGGGCCAAGGTGGGAGGGGAGGAGATGGGAAAGGATGTGTGGGTTCCTACGAGACGCCGGGTAGCTGAGCACTGTGCAGTGGAGGAAACTGGCAGATGCGTCCTCAAAGATGGAGAGAAATCAGGGCCTTCCCGGCTGGGCAAGTAGGAGACTCTTGTACTTTTTGTCCAGATAAAGATAGTGAAGAGGTCCAACCAGACCACAAAACAATCATCATCTAGACTAATGTGGTAAATATCTACTTTAACAATTTGTTATTTATACCAATCACTTAGGCCTGGGCATAAAATACAGTACTGAAAATGTCAAAACTATGTCAGTTCTAATGCTGGTTTTATTTTAATTTCAATACATAGAAAGCAATTGTGGTGGGTCTTTAATATCTGTTCTCTTTGTTACCAAGAATGAAAGAAGAAAAGTACAAAAATATTGAGAGAAATTTTGCAATATCACGTATCTAGATACTATTAATGTCTCCGGCGCACAACTAAGTTTTCTGCTCTCTTTCCATAAGGGAATTTCTTTTCTTACATTAAATTTTTATTTGATTTTGTTATGAACTACTGCCATTTACCAATGTCTGTTTGGTCACAAACATGCCTTATCTCACCTACAGTTTAAAGGTTTTGAGTGTAACAATATTTCCAATAATATTAGGTCCAATATCTTATAGCATAATATTTTTCAGTAAGTGTTTATTGAATGGGGTCGTTAAATAGCTGGAAAGTATCAGTAGAAGAAAGATGTACCAACATTTTCTTTATCTCAGAAATAACTCTTTAAATATTCTAGGGCATATTCTGCATCTCAATTGATGCTTGGATTCCCAGATGCACAGTTTATTTTAAATATGTACTTTATGGAATTTAAAAAGACAAGTCTCTAATCCATTTGCATAAAAACCATTGTTTCTTAGGTTTCTCCTATTGAATAATTCACAAAATAAATAAATAGCCTGAGAAGCAGTAGTACCACGGCCTGAATAAAAGTTTGTCTACATTTGACGACACGGAAAATAGACATGTCATTTGATAATAAAATATGTGTAACATACATTAATTTTAAGGGATTATTATTTACAAATGAACCTTATTTATTCTGTACACAAACATTTGCATAAGACTGGCATAGATAGGAAGAAGTAAAGAAAGAAAAGANATGTCATACAATGCATTTTTATGATATTAAGACCCACTCTTGACCCTCCATTCTCACCTTAATAGTACACTCCAACTTCATGACTCTATATTATTTTTTTAATTTTATTTAAATTTTATTATTTATTTATTTATTTATTTATTTATTTATTTATTTATTTATTTATGTGTATGAATGTACTGTCTGCATGTAGGTCTGTGCACCCGTATCGTGCAATGCCGCAGAGGTCAGAAGAGGGTGTCGGATTCCTCTGGACCTGGAGTTCTCCTGGAATTGGAGTGACAGACGGTTCTAAGCCGCCATGTGGGTCGAACCCGGGTCCTCTGCAAGAGCAGTCGGCACTCTTAACCGCTAGGCCAACTCTCCAGCCCAATTAACCCAAATTTTATTTATTTTTATGTGTATGAATGTACTGTCTGCATGTAGGTTTGTGCACCCGTGTAGTGCAATGCCACGGAGGTCAGAAGAGGGTGTCTGATTCCCCTGGAACTGGAGTTAGAGACGGTTCTCAACTGCCATGTGGGTGCTGGGGATTGAACCCGGGTCCTCTGTAAGAGCAGTTGGCGCTCTTAACCCCTAGGCCATCCATCTCTCCAGCCCAAGACTTCTATATTATTCTTCATCCTTTGTATTAACAGCCTATTGAATCTAATCTGTGTTTCCAAAATGCTCTTGGGAGGGGGTCTTTCCCTCGGATTCTGGCCAACCCAAACTTTAGTCATCACACAGTAAGGAAAATTGACTCTTCCTTTTTCAGCAGCTATTGATTCCAAATGGATCCTCAGCTAGGGCTAAGGTTTCTTCTCTACTTCTCCCATCCATGCTGGGTTTTTTGTCTTAGTTTGCTTTGCACAGGTCTTCTGCATGTTATCACAAGGTCTCTCTCTCTGCTTTCTTCCACAGCCAGTCTTATCAAGGCATCTTTTAATATGGCCATCTAACCACTCCCATTCATTCATAATCATATTGAAATCTACCTTTGGGCTGGATAGTTGGCTCAGCGGTTATGTTAAGAACACTGACTGCTCTTGCAGAGGACCCAGGTTCAATCCCAGCACCCACATGGTGGCTGATAACCACCTGTAACTCCAGTTCCAGGGCCCAATGCTTTTTTGGGACCTCTGCAGCAGTTTCATTACATGGGCACACTTATATGCACGCAGGTAATACACTTAAACACATAAAAAACAAAAATAAAATATTGAAATATTTTTTCTAGCTACATGATTAAGTTTGAAGTAATAATTTATGATTGACATTTACTTTTCTTTGTCATTAAATGAAATGCAATTATTCTTCCAAATTTAAGAAAAAAAAGTTTGATTTATGTTTGGTCTTTTTAATGTTTTTCACATTTTAAGAATTCTCTAACTTGCATTATTTAAATAAAAATGTTTCACATTAAGGAAACTAATTAGCCTGAGATAACTTGACTTATTTTGGAGGCTCTAAGAGGTTAAATGATATAATAAGTTTAGAAATGAATAATTTACTTTATGTGATTTAGTAATAATTTCTCAGATAGATATATTCTCAATTTACCTTTGATATGTGGAAAAAATAAATATTTAAATATTACTCTAACAAACTATATGCCTCATAAATACATAATTTCTGAAAAGTTATATTTTATTTTCACATATTACCTTAACGTTTTAGAATGTATATCTGAACATGAGGCACAAAGTCTTTACAAGTGCTGCATTTTCAGGGTTCACATGATACTAAAGAAGATATACTAGGGGAAATCTGTGCTAAATGAAGCAAAATATAGTTTTTTTGTTTGTTTGTTTGTTTGTTTTTTTTTGTTTTTGGTCTTTTTGAGACAGAGTCTCCCTGTAGCACCAGCTGTCCTGGAACTCACTCTGTAGACCAGGCTGGCCTTGAACTCACAAAGATCAACCTGCCTCTGCCTCCCAAGTGCTAGGATTAAAGGCCTGCACCACCACACTCGGCTGCAAAATATAGTTTTAATGATGATAAAGATGCTGGTGTCAAAGAGGCTTGTAATATACTTGAATAAAATTATTTTATGGTTGATTTTTGTCACACCAACAGGAATTCTGATATGTAAGTTAGTAGAATAGTATTGACTTTGTAAATAGACAAAAAGTTCACTTTATTCAATTACTTTCATCTGCCTTGTCCTTGCCTTGGCCCATGAACTTAATGCTCTCATGCAAACTTACTGATGGTCATTTTTCCTGCAATGACTTCCTTGGTATTATGTACTCTCTGGATTTCTTGCTGCCATAAGTGATATATGGTTATTATTCTCATATCTTGACAAACTTTGGTCATTAATACATATTGACTGAAATGATACTAAACATATGATACAACTCATTTTCTAACTTTGTCTTTATTTAAACTGGAAACCAGTTAGAATAGTTAACAATTTAAGCAATTATTAATACCAGGTATAGACAGATTAGAGAAAAAGATAAGAAAAAGAAAAAAGTATCCATTTGGTTACTTGAACTTGTATGCATGTGGATATGAGCAAATGTTTCATCTCTCTTAACTCACTGGCTAACATTGACACAGGCATACATATATGTGCAATATGGTAAGAAAATTAAAATAAGTTTTAAAATGGAATATAATTCAAAAGACCCAAAATCCAAATGCAGAAAAAATTTACTATGTAACAATACAAACATAAAAAAATCACAAGGATGTGAAAGATGTTATCAGATTAGTAATCATTCATGAGAAAACTTTACTGGGATGAGCATGATGGTGTTGGTCTTGAGGTGAGATCTTAACTACAAAAATTAAGCCCTAAATTACCAAATTAATTTTAGACCTAAAATTGCATGACACGGGTGCACAAACTTGCATGCAGACAGTACATTCATACACATACGGAAATAAATAAAATTAAAAAAAAATAAAAAAATAAATCTTAATCATTAATTAGTAAAATTTAATTTCATTTGGAAAAAGATGAGAAAAAAGTCAGAAAATACTGATTAAAGCAGGATGAAGCAAAGGGAATAGATCATAAAATACAAATTAAATTATAAGAGGGCAAGTGAATTAAAAAAGATAGGAACTCATTCAACGAGAAGCAATCAGATCAAAAGAATCACAGAATTCATAAACACTGAAGCGTCTATGAAAATATATGGAACGACAAACAGAATATTTCAAATGTGTACAAGGATGAACTCTCTACTGTGATTTAAATGATGAGACATTTGAAAGAACAAAATGATAAAGAGACCAGATTGGATCTTATGCCAAACTAGGTTCAGGTATATTAAAGACTCCAAAATAAAATTAAATAATTAATTCAATAAAAATATTTAAATATAATTTAAATATATTTTAATGTATATTTTACTGAATTTTTGTGTATTTTGTACAATAGGTCTAAATAGTTAGGCATCCTCCCTTATCATCAGCCCCCCACAATAAACCACAGGATTATATATAGTAAGACCTATCCAGTCAAATTTGTGTTCTCAGATGTCCCTTAATGTGTGAGTTCATCCACTGGACTCTGGTCAGCCAGTCTAGCTTCATTCCCTCACCTCTTGAGATCAGCTGCCAATAAGCACCTCAGCAGAGGTTGGGGCCTCCTACCCACTTCCCCAGTTCTCTGCTGGTTTTTGTCTGATGGGGTTTGTGTGGGTCTTGTGCATGCTGTCAGGGTCTTGTGCATGCTGTCACCATTACTATAAGTTCATACGACAAAGATTCCAGGAGATTTGAAGAGTCTGTTTCCCTGTGGTCATGCACCACCCCTACCTGATATAACCTGGAGCATGAAAAAGTTCTTTCTAAGGATGCACGAGACATTAAAAATGATAATCAAGAAATGACCCAAGTTTTTTTTTTTATTAATTTTATTTATTTCTGTATGTGTATAAATGTACTGTCTGCATGCAAGTTTGTGCACCCGTGTCGTGCAATGCCGCGGAGGTCAGAAGAGGGTGTCAGATTCCCCTGGAACTGGAGTTCTCCTGGAATTGGAGTTT